>JBCEWC010000416.1:0-58341 GCA_038996855.1 Solanum aculeatissimum | reverse complement strand
GATTCTATATACTATTGTTATTCCTATTCCTATTCCTATTCTAAGTAGGATTGTATTTACCTATTCTTATTCTAACAGTATTTAAGTGGAGAAGGGAGGGAATGGGCCCATTGCGCCTGAGTTTTGAAGGCTGCGGTTGGTCCTAAGACTTGGCCCAAACTGATTTCACGGTCATAGAAATAAAGATTTGACAGAAAGATGTCTGAATTTTTTAATGTGAATCTTTAGTGTTTCATCGTCGGGGTCTTTTTCCTTTTTAAACTATAAATTCACCGTAGAATGGTTTGTCTAATGCTTGCCATCCACAACTTTATCTCCCAATGAATACTCAAACACTGCAATGAGTAACAATGATTATTCAATCAAAGAACACCAACTCCATCTTTTTTGTTAGAAAGTCTAATTATATTTTTGAGAAAGGTACAAGTATATTAATCATCAGCCTTTGTGCGGGAGCCATTTTTTATAAATTGCAATAACAAAAGTGTGGTCTTGTTCTTCTTACAAGGCCTGTAGGAATTCTAATGAAGTTTCAGCTTCCTCCATATAGTATTCTTTACACTAAAAATGAAGTAACAACACACAATTAGAAAGTCGAGTATTTCTAGCTCAGATGTACACTTCTGAGGAGTGCTATCATGATAAAGGAACTCCGAAGTCCAAATTTTTGTTTCATGAGAGTGGTTTTGTGACTTATAAAAAGAACATTTGCATATAGTTCCATTTTCTTGTCTCCAGTTCATAGATGTAGACAGGGCCATGAGAATCTATGTTTCTATAGCCTGCTTTATTGGTTGCCAAAAATTACTCCTGATCAGGAATCTTAAGACTAGACCCATGTTGCATGTCATAATATAAATGTATAATCTGGTGATGGTTATACCAACTAATAAGATCTTAGCCGTTCTTTTCTTTTTATGTTACTGGAATTATTACGTGGATTACCATAAAAAAAAGTTTGATATAAAAAGCATCTCGTCTATGGTATATTGACTTCAGACTTTTTCCTTATGTCATGGTTTTTTTCAGGCTTCTACCTTACCATGTGGTGGCAGATTATGAAGCAGAGGAGGATGATAAGATCCTTGATTCAGACACTACTGGTCAAATGCTTTCTCGTTCACAGCAGTGGGATCACAACATTGCTGTGAAAGTTGCAGAGTTTACTGCAACATTTGAGAAACAAGTGCTTGCATTCAATATAATTTCCCGCAAGAGAGATGTTGGAGAATTCCGGACCGAGGAGAAACTCATGTTAGAGCAGTTAATGTTGCAAGAAGAGAGGAAATGCATGCTTGAATTGAGGGCAGAGATGGAGTTGAGGCAAAAGCTGGGTCGAGATACTCATGATCCTAATTTGCAAATGGCAGCTCTGGCTCATGCAGAACAAGCTCGTGCTGAGTCACAAGCTCGTGCTGAAATGATGAACCGAGCACCAATACGAGCTAGTGCACTTGGGCCTAGGGGGAGCAACATTCAAATGGGTAATGATGTAGGTGAGCACGGACAGGAAGTTAGCCCTGATGAAATGATGAACGGTTGGGGAAACAATGGTCATAAAGACGAAAAGGAACCATCTGAGGACTTTTTGAATGATGAAGAAACTGATAATGGAGATATAGGTACACAGAGTGAGTGGCGTGGAGGTGGGGAGTTGGATCTGAACACAAGATGAATCATAGACGTATCAGTGTTAGGCATTTTCCATGTGAAAAGTGAATGTTTGTGTCAAAGTTTAGCCCACCAATTACTCTGATGCATTCTGTAACTGATTCTACACTTGAAAGTTGGGAGAAGCTCACCTATTAAATTTAGGATGACTGAAGATAGTTTTATTGTGCGTACTCTGGATATGAGTTATAAATCTTTCTGTGATCTACAGGAAAAAATTATACCAGATGCATCAAAGCTGCATTTTTGGTGAAAATGGTATTCCAATGCAACCTTCTCTGGTTATATCAGTGACGGACTTGTGTTGGACTATAAAGAAGTGGCACGTCCGATCCCCCCTTTTTTTACTTGACAGTCATTACTTTGTCAATAACGTAATTAACCAGTTTGACATCCCGTGTGCAAAGAATGATTTGACTTGCATGATTTTCTCTTTTATAGAAGCTAAGTGAATGAAACACATCTTTTTTGGAGTTGCTGTGTTGTTTCTCTCTTTATTTCTTTCCTTTCTTCTTTAAGGAGAATGCATGGAAATTGAGCCACTATTTCCTTTTTATCCGTAAACCTTCACAGACCAAAACTCTCTTTGCAGATCCTACTGTATAAATAGCAGAATTGTTGTCTTGCTGATCAGCCAATGAAATAGTCATGTCCCTGAAAACGCGGGTCACTATTCAAGAATAAGCTTGTGACTCGACAGCAGTGCCCAAACTCACACTGGTGCACAAGATGACATGCAATGTCTTTCTGCCTGAGGCTGCAGCTCTGGCTGGGTCTTCTCTGGTTGTAGCTATCTGCATCTCTCTACACTATTTATCACCTGATCTTGAAGTGAATTATCATCATGCTACGTATCTCTGATTGTGTAATCGACCACTTCAGATTTCAAGTACACATAGGAAAAGGAAGAGCGACCAGTGATCAATTGTTTGCATGGCATACAGATCAACATGCAAGAAAACTAATTTGATATTCCTTCCATTGTCCCGCTGCATCTGAATTCACGTGTACTTCAAACAATTTCCTTTACTCTTTTATGTTTGCATAATTTCTTTCACAAAAGGTTTCATCGTCAGCCAACTATCATCAGTAAATCACCCTGTGAGATTTTCCTAGCACGCCACACCTAAAAGAATCGAGAGAACATCTATATTCAGACCTTAGCCATTCAGTTCACAGCATGCCCTTTCTTTTTACATCTACAGAATGCCATTAATCCAATTCATATCAATTTAACGAAATACTTTTAAGTAATCAGAAGACAAGCTAACAGACGCACTATCACAACACTGGAAAATCTTTCTACTTTCATCCTTATCGTGTAATAAGGAGTATGCAGTATGAAATAAGAGGTATTATATAAATCTTCTCCAATTTTCCTTTACTTTCTGCATGTAAAAAGTTGTTGGCTCCCAGAAAGTAACATAAATGATCCATATGATGGAGGTTAGTTCTATGAAAGCCTCCACAACCCATTAAAATCTCGATAAATCAATATTGCATCAGCTTCGGTCATTTAACACTGCAATGACACACTGGCAATACTCATCAATTTAATTTCATCGCTGCAAACAATGCTGCAACATCCATTGCTTCATCAACTTTCGATATATCAGTTGCCTGAAAGGGAAAAAATTAGCCATCACGAATACTATAGTAGCAAGCAATAGATAAGCAACGGAAGCAATCAAGGCAAAAGGTAAATGTCAAGTTAGACAATTTCACAAGCAATAGATGAGCAACAGAAGCAATCAAGGCAAAATATGAATATCAAGTTTGACAATTTCACAATGCACCTTATGTGCTTCTATTTCTTTCCCACTAAATGGCTTGAGATGTATACAATGCAACCATCACACGTAGTAACATATCAGTTTTTAAAGGGCTTGAGATGTATGCAATGCAACCTCTCTTTGTGCACTGTGACAAATATTTACACAAACACCGATGATATGCAACTATTTTAAGAGAGAAAAATGGTCTATCCAAGTTCAATTCTCAACTTTTTCTTCTACAACTATAGAAAAAACCGTGAAGGTAATTCAAAAATGAGTATGATGCAAACCTGGCCTTGGGCGAGACCACCTTTTCCTCCTCCACCCTTACCTCCCAAGGGCTTCAAAGCTGTATTCAACCATTCTTTGACATTCAATTGCTGACACTTGTCACCTTTCTCAGGGACACCAGCACAGACCAAAACTTTGTTTGCAGCTTCATCTTTGCTAAATACCAGAACTGCCATACCCTGTTCAGACAATGAAACAGTCATGAGTTTTATATGTAAATTACAAATTTTATAGGAGAATACAGGCACAAGTTTAGCATGTATGAGCAAATAACCTTCTGCTCCATGACTTTGACAACTGCTTCACGGACTGCAGCAGTGTCCAAACCCACGCCGATCTGCAAGATGCAGTATGCTTTTCCACCAGAAGCTGCAGCTTCGGCCATTTCTGATGCAGCTTTAACAGCTTTTTGTACATTCTCCGCAGCTATCTTCTTTTTGGCCTTTATAACTTGATTCTGAAGAAATCATCAGCATATTACATTTCTTTCCTAAGCAATTTCATTCATCTTCGGCCACAACAAAAACAATACATACCTGGAGAACAGAGAGTTTGGCCTTGAGATCAGTTTTCATAACAGTGGGAATTTGTGCCCTCTCCACGGTAGAATTCAGAGAAGTTACTTTCTGAAATTAAGAAGTTGATAGATGAATTCATCAGACAAGGAACAACAGTAGCAGTAAGAACAAGGATCAGCAAAGATTGAAAAAGCCTTGGATCAACTTGAATTGACCAAGATTAAAGAACAAAAAGCAGCTTGGCCGAATAGATCAGCCTAGAAACTATACAGCTCCACGACATCTTAAGGAGGAAGATATAGTGCAGGGGAACAATTATAAGAAATACATGACTGGAACAAAGTACATCTTCCCAACAGCTCTGCCACATTAAGTTCTATACTTCAGTATCAATGCATCAAAGAAGGCATGCAGTACTACAACTAGGTTTCTTTTTGTTTAATATGAGTAGTTAATTAAAGAAGATCTATAATATGTAGCAGAATATGTAGCAGAACTGCTGAATGAACGAATCATTAAATAGGGAGCAATGTTACAAGTGGGAACGAGCTGTCCAGTTCCATGACAGCCCAAGCAGGAAGATACAATGCAGGGGATCAAATTTAAGAAATAAATGACATAATAAAAGATGCATTATTTCCCCTTGTTCAGCATTATGAAACAAGAAAAGATGGGAAACAGTCCAATATCTTATTCCCTCTTCACCAGGAAACAAAAACAGTCGAGAATACACCCCTTCAGAATATAACTCAGTACGAGAAACGCTGTACAATGTGAAAGCACAATTTGGTAAATTCACAAATATGATTATTATCAGGCAACGTAAAGTTGTGAATTATGGAACTTTAATAAAAATTAGGACAAACATCTAGTCTCATGTAAATAGATTTCTAATCTTACAGAATGATGATACTACCGTGACATAAGCATCAGAACCAATTGGGTTTGGATGAGTACTAAAGTGATGTACGAGTTTGACGTTAAGACTTGTAGAAGGATGACTCCGGCAGCTATTGTTAGCCAATGAATGGACACAAATTATTGTATCAAGGACTTCATAGCACTACTTTTTTGTAAGAATTAGTAGTTAGCACTATTCTATGTTGTCGTACTCTTCAAAAATGTCAACAGGTGGGTGCTGGATTCTCCAAAAGTAGTGTATTTATGGAGAATCCATCGAGTGCGGCATCGAAAGTGAAGTTCACGCAACTTAGGCACTATCACCAATCAATTTCACTTCAAATCATCACGAACAAAAAAAAAAATCACATCAACAACTTTAATCCTCAATGATTTCAACAACACTTCAGCTTGTTTTACTAGAATGCATGTTTTTAAGGTAAGTTAAATGATACTAGACACTTGGTTTTATCAAATAAAAGAATTTAAATTCCTGGCAAGCATAGAGACTAAATAAAACTCAGATTTTACAGGAATAAGAATGGGCTACGCAAGCACTAACCTCTTCCAGCAAGCTATCATCAGTCTGGAATGCTTCATTTACTTTCTCTTCGAGTGAAGATGCCAAATCTGTGGCCTCAAAAGCACGATATGTTGTAACAGCAGTAACCCTTCGGATTCCCTTGGCAATTCCCTCCTCAGACATCAGAGCAAATGCCTTAGCCTCTCTTGTATTAGAAATATGTGTTCCTAAGTATCCATAAATTAGTCATAGGAACAGATCATAATGAACAAATGTATTCCTATAAATAGCATTAGAGAACAAAAGAAAATTACCACCACAGAGCTCAGCAGAGTACAATAACCATTCTTCATTTGCTGGATTGGCAAGAAGGTCCTCCACCTGCTTACCAATTGACACAATCCGCACAGGGTCGGGATACACCTGAACTCACCAGGACAAAAGTAAGAACATTTAAATGTCTGAACAGACAACAAAACAGGGTAAATTGTGAAGGCCTTACTTCACCAAAGACAGCTCGAAGACCTTTTATACTCTTGGCATCAGACAGTTTTGCCTCCTTTGAGTATACATCCAATTCAGCCTTAATTTGCTCATTGACAATGGATTCAATTTTTCTTAGCTCCTCTGGCTTTACCGGCTTCCCTGTTCAAGTCATTAGAACATTATCATCCTTCATACAAAGAAGCATACCCACAACAGCAGCAACAGTCGCACAAAAAAGGGCTAACCGTGAGAGAAGTCAAATCTCAATTTTTCGGGAAGAACAATGGAACCTTTCTGGTCAACATGATCGCCTAGTACTTCCTGCATTAGTTCAGTAACATTATCAGACAATCAACTCTAGAAAGGTTCCAGCATCTCTTTATTTTTCTGCTAGAGGAAGTACCTTTAAGGCAAAATTTAACATATGAGTGCATGTATGATTGGGAGCAATCAATGTACGCCTGTTATAGTCAACCTGCTCAATCCATCAAAGGAATCAAATCCAATAATGCAAGTAAAAAGAGGTAAACGAATTTGAAAGCTTGCATCATATGGTTGTGGAAGGCCAAGCAGAAGAAAGTTTCACCTTACAAATTACTTTATCACCAACAGAGAACTTGTGTGCCTGTCCACTGAAAGATCCAATATGAAGAATGAATCCTCCATAAATTTGAACATTACAAACTTGAAAAGAGCCACTGGGGCTTTCCAGTGAACCAGTGTCGTATATCTGTATCCAAATAGTCAAATAGCTTTATCACAATCAGAAAACTAGAGTACAACATAACATAAGGAGGAAAAAAGTGCTACAAGCACCCAGAGTTTCTTTTTCACATTCTATAAGTTCTCTTGTTGAAAAGTTCACATTCCATAAGCTTCAAGTTTCTGAAACTACAGCAATGTAATGGAAAGAAGCAAAAACATGATAAATCGAAGTACTTTACTGGCCTATATGCTAATTTCTCATTTCGACGATGCATCTATGCTATCAACCATAAACATCACAGAAATAAACTATTAAAACAACATCCGTCCTTTATGCATCAAGGAACAAAACTAACATTAAGGTTAGGCTCTTGCGGCATACAAGAAAGTGATTCCTCAAGTTTCTGAGGAATGTGAAATCCTCACATTGTCACAGCCCTCCATAACTTCGCAAGCTACATTTGATTGATGAGAAAAAAAACGGAAAAAATGGTAGGAGATATCAATTAGATTTCACGACAGACGAAGGAGGGGCTAATATATTGGTAGAACCCCTCCACCTCCACACAAATGGAAAGTGAGGATTAAAAGAAGTCCGCAAATAAAAAAAACTTTTTTTCCAGATGAAGCAAGATGACATTAAAATAAAGGCAACTGGAAGGTGCTCAGCTCATTAGAAAAAGCTATACTAGTATCATGGAGCTAACAAAGTCCAAAAAAACTGTCAATGCTATTACAGGGGTAAGAAAATTCCAACTAAGCAACTAGCTTTCAGGCAGTGTGCTGGAGTAGATCCCATCAAAACACCTGTGTTTTTTTTCATTCCAAACAACCCAAAAAATGACTACAGGAATCATTCCAAACCTTCTTTATGGTTTTTTCAACTCTCCAAAAAACCCAGCTAGCATAAGCTTCCTTGGTGGACTGGGGGCCGGGACATACTCCAAGTTAGTCCAAAGAAGAGAAAAGAAGCAATTATAAATTTCAGCAGCAATAGCGCAGTGGAGAAATAAGTGGTTAATATTCTCTACACTATGGTGGCACATGTAGCATCTTTAACTAGGGAATTTTCCTCTTGGAGAGGTTGTCTTGAGTTAATGTCACTTCCTGAGGGCTGTCCAGGTGAAGCGGGGCACTTTGAGTGGCACATTGGTTCTCCAGACATGTTTCCATGACTTGTCCTCAAGCACACCATTCTTAGAATACATCTTGCAACCTTCTTTGACTGAACTTTCTTTCCTTTGAGCTACCCCATAAGATTCTGCTGTTTGGTTCCTGGGCTTCAAAAGTGAAATCCTCCAAAGTGGAAAATCAAAAAGGAGAATTCTCGAGTCATTTTTTCTGTCTTTCTTTAGGAAATCAAAAAATCCCTAAGTGTCAATGGGGCACAGTTCGAAACTCGATGGATAATGCGCTGGCCTATCCCTCGACCTCTCTCCACTTAAATATAAGGCCTTGGTCCACGGCAGGGCTCCACCACGTGACTTGCGCCTAACCAACACATCATGGGTTGCACTCTTACCATTAAACTAAACCCTGGGGGCATTCGAGAGAATGACTTCTGTTTGCTTGCTTTCATAAACATTTCCCAAGGAACACTTTACCCTTAGATGAACAGCTAGCAAATGTTCATCACTAGAGCTTAGTGCCCAAATATAATTAATATGGAGGCATTATTGAGTCTACTCTTCACTACACTGAAGTTGCAGTGTAGAGGCAGCCCCTCTATAAAGCATTGTTGTTCAGGTTAGTTTTTTGTGAGCGCGACAAACATAAGTCTCCATAGAGATATGATATACCATAGACACTTTGACCACAACATTACAAAAACTTGAGCCACACCCTCCTCTTACAGACTATTGATAATAACAATATTGCTGTTTAGTGTCCTTCCAGCAATATTTTTGAAGTAAAGAGACTTATCAATATTTAATATTTTTCTAACCAAGATATCAAAGAAAATTTTTACCTGACCGCCTTGTTCAGCATAGAAACTAGTGCTCTCAAGAATAATACCAACTTCATCCCCAGCTACTGCACTTTCCAAGAACTCACTTCCAGTGTAAATAGCCTTTATCTCACTTTCATGATCCTGAATTAAGCAATTCAGAAGTAAAAATCTTATGTGAGCACTTCGTTACTGTCTCAAAAAAAAAAAATGGTGAGCACCAAGGATGTGTTTGGTACTAGAAAAATGTTTTCTTGGAAAACAAATGAATCCTTACTTATTTTCTAGTTTTTTGTACGTAAACAAAAAGATATTGACACATCAGCATTTATATGTAATCTAGGAAAACATTGTGGGGATGGGAGTTCAAGGGTAGCAGGTAGTGGGATGGTCAAGGGCTATGTTGCTCGGACTCTTCAAAAAATATCGACGGGTGCATGTCGGATCCTCCAAAAATAGTGTATTTTTGAAGGATCCAACACGGGAGCGGCAACATTTTTGGAGAGTCCGAGCAACTTAGGTCAAGGGAAGGGAGCTGGGGATCGTTGGGGAGTGGGGAGGAGAAAATGTGCTTGGCAGGCCACCATGGAACTTGCCATCCTTACCCCCACTAGAGAAATCATTTTATTCATTTTTAAAGAACTTCTTTTCCCAGGAAAAATGTTTATCAAAATATTTTGAACAATCAAACATGGGAAAATTGGAAAACATTTTCACTCCATACCAAACACACCTTAAATCATGATAGCATATTTTTACAACAGCTGAGACTAGCCATTTAGGTCAGGAGAAAATAAAACAATAAAGTCAAGAAAAACATACTTCCTCCGTCCATCTTTACTTGTCCGCTATACTAAAAATAGATGTCCAACAATGTCCATTTTGTGAAATCAAGAGATAATTTTACACTTAGTTCTTAATTTACCCTTACCATTAATTATAGTCATTTCTCTATTACATTTTTCAAAACATTGTATTTATTATATTCAAAGGGGGATTTGGTAAAATTACCCCTATCATTTACTGTTTCTTAATCCATGTGCCAAGTCAATAGTGGAGAACTATTGTTGGACGGAGGGAGTATTAGATTACAAGTCCAAAAGATAAATATGCAGGAAATCCAAGCAGAAAGAACTAATATTAATGAATTATTGAAGGAGGATTAAAACATGGATAATGAAAGGGTAAGACTGATTAGTTTGTTAAATTAGGGAAAGAAGTGGATGGGGAGGAAAAGAAGGTTTGGCTACTAGAGAAGGTATAGAAATTGACATTCAAGTTACAGAAATTGACATTCAAGTCATAAGTATTGACATTCAAGGCACATGAAAACCAAACAACAGCATAAAATCATAGAAGCAAGCAACAAATTCAAGAAGCCGCCAGTTTTATGAGGAAGCAAATCAGCAACCTGAAACCAAGTGAACTTGAAAATATCATTTGTTGCAGCGACCCCTTTCTTGTGCAAAGCAGCAGTAGCGTCAGCATCCATGGCAATAGCACCACCAGCATTCTGTCAAGTATAGGTTCAGCACATACAGGTGTAAGCATATATTAACAACTTGTGAAGGTAGAATTCATAAGATAATTACTTGATTGATGACAACTACTGATGCAACCTGGAAACATTAGTACAATCTAGCACCTCACTTCATAAGTTGCTTTTCAGCTATAACCTATTTACTTCCACAGCCGCCCTAAAAAACATTTCCACTACTTCTGTTTTCATGCTAACTCAATCTACCACACTATACATCGCATGTCACCTCAATTCTTACATGGTCACCAAAGCTTCATTACGTTGGCACATGTCCATGTCAAATTCATCCATCTGCTAAGCTTTTGAGTTTATTTTATGCAAATGTGTTCTGCTCTAGTTTGTGCGCACCTCGAATAACTATCCAGGCACCTGCTTCCTCTCATCATCATAAGAACCAACTTACTTTGTCCACCAAGACCTGGGCACATGGAAAGAAATCACCTAATTTATTTTGCTTTACTGAGATTTGAACCCTAATCTCCAAGGTTTGCACCCATTTCATTGATCACTAGGCCACACCTTTAGGTGCAAGCTTAATCCTCTAAACTAATTAAGTTTTTTTTAATACTACTAAACTTGATTTCCCAAGGAAATATTTATTTTCTGGAGAAAATACTCAATCTTGACAAGGCCCCAAAGAGGTGAACATAAGAAAGTTAGCTGGCATCACTTAATTTCTTCAGCCCTCGCTATTCAGAATTTCACATACATTCAAGCTTAAAATACCCCAAGAAAACTAAATGTGCCTAGATGTAACTTCCTAACAGCTCAAACGGCTAAGCAGAAATTAACCTAGTTGGAGAGAGTTGACAAAACGAAAGCAACAAAGAGAACCTTGCTCTGAGCATTTCTTGATCTTTCCCTGGCAGCATCCATAGCGACATTAAAACCATCAACATCAACCACCAAGCCTCTTTCCTCCGCCATTAACTGAGACAAAAAGGTTTAATTTGTTTTCATCACTGGGATATAAATTAACAGGTCGGCACACTATTTACCTGGGTCAAATCTAATGGAAATCCGTAAGTGTCCCACAAGACAAATGCCTCCTGCACATCACAACAGAAGTAACAAGAACCAATGACAGCTGAGATCCCTGGCAGTCCAGATATAACAAAAGAAAGTAGCTTTTTGAAGTGCGTGAAAGATAGAATGATGAATATCTACTGGACTAAATTTGATAAGTTGAACTCAATCACTTGAAACTGACTATACAACATTGCATTAATTTGCTTGCAGTTAAGATTGCCCATTTTTCTATTTCCTTGGGAGAGTATTTGTTTCATGAAAATTGAAATTGAATCATATTGACAGAATGACAGCATTTAATGTCCATCTCATGCATTAGCGACTAACCATGAGCTAAATATATACATCTTTGCTTGTGAACCCAAATACTAACATCTTTTTTTTTAATCACAAGGGGAACCCTCAACCGCTACCCTTTGGATGCACACAGGGTAAACCCTTGCTCCTATGCAATAGCTCGCAAACCACACGGGAGAGGTAATCCGCACTAGGCAAGCCCGGCGCGATGAGAACCAAATACTAACATCTTATAAATTAAAAAGTTTCAGGTGTTATACATAAAATATTCCCGATTTCATTGGAAGTGCAGGTTGATAAATTTCAACACCATAATTCTGCCAAATCCTTATGGATGACCGTTTGACCCAATTTGAGTCTTCAATACAATCCAAACTGATGTCATGACACTATACACTAGTATTCTCCTTGATCACAGCTCACTTCCTGCTTGTTTTCCAAGGTCTTGAGGAAGTAGTAAAAGTTTTAACTTCATTACTTCTATGTTGTAATAACAGACATGGTTGGGGAACTGCATGTAACCTATACAAACAAGTATGTATGATATCCCACATTTGAAGTGCCAGCAAAGGTCGTATAACAAGCTAAAAATTTTACTCATTAGTTTCAACTGAATGACCCATTTCCTTCTTGGTTAATGGTTTTTTTAAAAAAGGGGACTTCTTAAATAACTTATGTTCCATGTAAAGTACCATCCGACCTACAGCTATTCCTCTCAAGTATAAACTTCCGTCTATTCTATTCAAGAAAGAAGAAAAATAAATAAATAGAAATATATGGCTCCACATACTTACTAAATACAACACAACACAATCCAAATCAATATCAATTAGAGGCACTGGACATTAAGTGGGGTTTGAGATGAACTGAGTATTAAGTAAATATTAAGGGCACACAAAAGATATTGAATTAGAAGGAACTTGGCTTATTTCTCCATCACAAGTTGTATATGGCCAGTAAGCTTACTTGCCCACTAAATTGCTTCCCTTGAACATCTTGAGCAACCTTCTTAAATTTCTCGATTCCCTGAAGAAAGAGCAAGTGAGAAACATACCATTAAGCTGAGCACAAAACAAGAAAAGGTTTAAATGTGAAGAAGACAGGTAGCTTCACAAAGTCATCACATATTTCAACACAGTGATGACATCAACTTTTTGGTGCATTCCTCCGAGAACAAAGGTGAAGCAAGCTTGAGTACAGAAAGAAGATAGTTCTTCAGAATTGATATTCCCCAAGAAAGGCCGCTCGCAGAATCATCACAAATTTCAGTCAAATGCTAATTCTATTTCTTTGGTTTAGTATTAAGCACCTATACAAGTTCAATATGCAGAAAAATATTCCAACAGTATCAATGGCATTAGCACTTCAACTAAATGCTATTAGGAAATTGTTTATCTTGGAGTTACTTTTATGTATGATTTTCCTCAATGACAATCAGGACTAATTATCTGCATACTTCCATCATCTAACAAAAGAGAAAATCAACTACAAGGGATCACCAATTTAAGTAAATAAGAATCTACAGGCTCAATAACAGTGTTTTGGATGGTTGTTTTACAGAATGCAAATTACAGCATTTCAGTACTTGTTTGCTTTCATTATATTACAAAGAAACTTACATGAAGCAATGTCCTTCCAAAGCTAGTTTCTTCATCAGCAATGATATCCCTTATATGTGTCTCACGTTGCTTCAGCTCTGGGAAGACATCACCCATAACTTCTACCACCACCTTCACAAGGCTACTCTCAACAAAATGCAGTGTGTAAACAATATATTGAGCTTTGAGGTAGGTATAGCAAAAAACTGCTAAATATCAAATAAACCCATCTTGTAGGCCTAAAAGAGAACGTAATGAGACATGCAAATTTCGAAGTGCTTTGGCATACCCACTGAAAAACCCTTGTTGCGCTTTCAGAACCTCAGTACCATAGCGTGCTGCTCGACGCAGAATGCGTCTAAGGACATATTCACGGCCTTCATTCCCTGCAAATCAAGAAATATGAACAGCAGATTTACCAAAGAACAAAACCAGATACCACTATTTGGCCTAAAACGTCAGAACACTGTCAGAACCTCCCTGGAAATACTAGAACACATGCTTCTCTACCAATCACAGAAAATCATAGAACCAAAATTCAAGATTAATGGATGCACATCATTATAACAGAATGAGTAGGTTTCAAGTAATATCAGGGCAAGGAAATAGGAGAAATA
The DNA here is from genome assembly GCA_038996855.1 of Solanum aculeatissimum. Classification (NCBI taxonomy): domain Eukaryota; kingdom Viridiplantae; phylum Streptophyta; class Magnoliopsida; order Solanales; family Solanaceae; genus Solanum; species Solanum aculeatissimum. Next base: position 44,443 of record JBCEWC010000416.1, on the reverse strand, counting down.
TTAGACAACAAACTCACAAGGTCACAAACTGTAAAATACAATCCATCTTATAACAAAAATGCCTGCAAATTCATTATACAAGATTTAAATCTCATGAAAATTGGGTTCCACAAGCAAACGAACACCAATAAGATCATATATAATGGATCTTATCATAGCTATAAACTTTACAAGTAATCAAGACTTTTAACATCATAACATGGTACTAATGTAGGGGGGACGACCAAAACAGGAGAGGAACAATTTAGAACAGACCTAATCACTAGCTGATGGACCAGATTAACAAGATGCTACCTGGGCAAGAACCATCAGCAATGGCAATAGACAGAGTTCGAATGTGATCAGCAACAACTCTATAGGCCATATCAATATTGTCTACATCATCAGCTCCAACTTTACCAGAGTATGGACGAGCTCCAGTTGCCTATTGAAAGATTGAAACGTCAGTTTAGGAGAACAGCACAGATAGCTATGGCAATAAGAAGATTTCAGTAGAACAATACAGGATAAGGACCAGTCAGTTTAGGACGAGCTCTTCTCCACTTTGCTCCCTTCATGTTTGAATCCCAAATTCTTCACTAGAAGGTGAGTACTCTTGCCATTATTCATTATATCACAGAAAATTCGCCGTGCTACAAAATTGAATCCTAAAATTTCTGTTTTAAGCTAATTTTGTAAACAACAGTAACAACACTTTAGAAAATAATGCATCAAACACTTCATAGTGCCTACACAACATTCCCAAAATACACTTAGGTGATTATACAAAATTTCAGAGCTTTCTTTAAAGCATTACTTGAATATGTATTTATTTTAGGCCCACCGAATCATAAACAAGCCTACGCTGCACGAAAATTAACATATTTTAAGTAAAACTCAATACGAAGGGATTATAATAACTTCAGTCGTGACTTAAATAGGTGAAACCATGGAGGACCATCACTGAAAGTTTTTTTCTAGTTTATCCCAAAGCAACATAAAAATGCTTATGGTGGGTGGCTCAAAAGAATTACTAATCAATAAAATTGACTTTCCAAATAATAACAAATTCATATTACCTTTTGTATAGCATCGAATATGGGTAAGAACACGTCAGTATCATAATTGCTCATCTTGTTCTGGAGGATAGAGGCTACTCTTTCAAAACCCATTCCAGTATCAACATGCTTAGCAGGAAGGGGTTTCAAAGAACCATCAGCTTCCCTATTAAACTGCAAAAGATGCACAAGAGTCAAACAATGCTTTCCAATGAGAAGACAAAACCTTTGGATATAATGGTACCTGAATAAAGACAACGTTCCATATCTCAATCACCGTGGGATCATCATTATTAACCAATGATGCAGCATCACGATTCCCAATTCTATCAAAGTGTATCTCGGTGCAGGGTCCGCAAGGTCCAGTATCACCCATCTCCCAAAAGTTGTCCTACTCAAAGAGCAAAGTATTATGAAATAATCTGAACGACTTATCTCAAAGTAACAAAATCGTTTGAACTAGAAATGAAGCTCTCATCAACATACTGAAAGACAAATTTCAGTGGTTGAAAGAGGTAATTAAGAACATTGGTTATTGTACATCAATTACTCAAAACATTTAGTAGTATCTAATTCAGACAACAAATACAACTTATAGAAATTTGAGTTGCTTCTTTTCTTCCCTTTTTAATGGGGGAATCAGTTATTTGAAATTCCAAAACTCCACAATTAACACCCCCACCCCTTCATCCTTCTCCACGTGAATGATGAACAAGACTTCTTGATTTTCTTATCAGCAAAAAGGATACTTAATTTTTACAAGGCAAAAACAAAACTTATCACTGCCCCTACTAGTTCATATGCTTCTGTAAAATATCAATATGATGCTCTTCTACACTTGTGGATGATGATTACCACATTTTTGCTTCTTTTATCAGCAAAAAATACACTTAAATTTTTAGAAGGTAAAATGACACTTATCACTGCCCCCACCTCACATCAAAAAATTTGTCCAAGTTGAGAGGTCCACAAAAAGTTAAACATGCTCCTAGTGATTCAAATAGATTCACTTCCAAAATAAACGAAGAAAACTGCCTCATTGGAAGACTCAGTTTAATGAATTACTAATGCACCAAACAGAAAATGGCAAATTTGAGCAAGATAGTAGAATCGGATATACAGTGTGATAACATACTTTGCAGTCAAAAGGAAGCACCCTACTAGGGGGAAGGAACTGAAGCCATAGGTCTCTAGCTTCATTATCCGCTGGAAGGCCAGATTTTTCATCACCCCCAAAATAAGTGGCATAAATCCGTTCAGTTGGCAGTCCATATACCTGGATGAAAATCATCAAACAAGAGGAAACACTTGTACAAGTCAGCATCCTTTTCTTGATCATACAGCATGCTAGAAGAATAACCGACTATGTACCAGAATATTACTGACTATTCATGAGGATAAAACTTGCCTGCGTAAGGAGTTCCCATGCCCATCCGATGGCCTCTTTCTTGAAATAATCCCCAAATGACCAATTACCAAGCATCTCAAAGAACGTGTGGTGGTAAGTGTCCTTACCAACATCATCAAGATCATTGTGCTTGCCACCAGCACGAATACACTTCTGTGTATCGCAGGCACGCTTAAGTTTGCTCAATGGACTATTAGGATCTACAATACCCAAGAAAATAGGCTTGAACTGATTCATACCTGCACAAAAAAACAAACTTTAGCCATTCAACCACCAAAACCAACATTTCAAGTACTGTATAATCCATCCATCTATACAGAACGAAGTACAAACCAGCATTGACGAATAGGAGAGTAGGATCATTATGAGGAACTACAGGACTGGATTGAACCTCTTTGTGACCTTTCCCTTGGAAGAAATTGATGAAAGTCCCCCGGATCTTTTTGGCCGGCCAATCCAATACCTCCGGCTGAGAACCCATCGGTGTTGAGACAGAAAAGCTACGTGCAGAATTAAACAGCCGTCTCCTAACCACCGGCGACGGAGGAAGCAGCGACGCGGCGGCGACGGTGGAGGAGTAATAGGAAGAAGGTGTAGTAGCTCTGGAGTAGTAGGGTAAAGCTAAGGCAATACAACGCAAAGTCGAGCCGTCAATAGAAACCCTCATCCATTCTTTGAAGTAAAAAATGATAATGCTTATATAACTTGTGTACGTATTCAGACGTGGTGTTAGTGTTGACAGAGATCTAATATAAAATACTCCATTAATAATGTGAATCTTTCAAATTAACAATATTAATTAATGCTTCCATTTTTTGTCAATGAATTTCATATTTAGTTAAAAAATACTATGACAATAATAAAATATGTACTATTTGATATTATTTTTTTTATTTTAATTTTTCAATCATGATATCTGTATTGGAGCAAAACTGATTATATGATCTCAACAAATGTTAGTCATTTCATTAGGAGTAACGTTGATAAAAGTTTTCATTTATTATACTTTAGTATTTCTGATTTACTAATATTATTATTAATTTAAACTATATTTTTCTAAATTACTCATTAAAATGAAAGTGACTATTCCTAAAATATTTTGTTTCACATTCATTGTGAATAAATGAAGAAGTGGGTAATTTATATTATTAGATATAGTTTTTCCTTCTTGTAAGGTTTAATTGATTTTCTAACTATTATAGTTTTTATTACGATGATGATGATTTTTTATTTTATGTGAAATTAATTTGATTCACCTACAAACTATAATTAAATTCTACCAGTTTTATTATTTATCAAAGTTCATCCCTAAGATTACTTTCATTGAGTTACAAAGAATTTGTGTTTTTTTAAAAATCCTTTCTCTCATCTTACTATTGTCTATTTTAAAATATCTAAGAATAAAGTTAGTTTTATCATTTTTAAAAAATCTTTATCACCTCAATATTAACATAAGTTTACCTGACTAATAGGAATCTTGAGAGTGGTAGTCCATTAGTTGTAACTAGGGGTGTCAAACATGTGGGTTGAGTTGAAATTAAGAATGTTAAAATGGGTTGAAATAAAAATTGTGTTGGGTTATGACCCGCCCAAATTTACTTTGAGCTCAAACGGGTTGGGCTTCCTCACTTTTTATGACTTCTCCTTATACCAACCACTCTTAACTTAGGCTTTTGGCCTAAGATGAGGTGCACAATATCTATCCTCCGAATCAGAGCCACTTTTTGGGTAGTCACCCTCAACTTAGGCTTTTAGCCTCAGTTGAGGTGCACAATGTTCAAGGAAAGACCAGGGCCAAGTTTGGGATTATCATTCATTAAGATCTAGGCTTGTTAGGTATTTACAAAGAATAGAGTCAATTTAAGGCTAAAAAATAAGGATCAAGGGATACATAACATATTTGGTTGGTTATATTTAGGCTAAGTGGGCTAAATCAGAACAATGACTTAAGATCTTTTCCTAACCAACTAACCTAGAGTCTGACCTGAGTAATAGGGCAAGTTCTGAAATAAAGCACAGTAAAGAATCATGCAATTAAGCTCACTCACTTATCGCGTTGCTTTACATGTTAACACAAACCAACAAATCATGCTTTTTATCACAGTTCACACAAGCTTATCAGAACAAACACCATCAGACACCTAATTATGCATGGTTACTATCAAACTAGCTAAACAAAAATTTGATGGGTATCATTTTTCATACAAAAAATACTATGTCATGGTTATCAATACTATGTGCTACTAATGCTACCTAAACATCCTAAACACGCCAGTTCAACATAAAATAAAATCCACAGGGAAAGAACACATGCAAGAAAAACCTTTGGAATAAAAAATTGGGGTAGTTATAGGCCAAAGTTACTCAGACTTCACTGAGGTCGTATAACTACCCACACCGCATCAAAAAGATTGTGCATTGTCCTCAATGCACGTAAGCAGAAGATAAAGTACTGAGGTCAAAAGAAACATACCTGGGCGCCTAAGCGCCTCTCTCTGTCTCAGTCTGTCCACCCTCCACAGGCCCGGTGGACTCCTCATTAGTAGCAACTACTCTAGAGGTACCCTCGCCTCTCAACAACTGGCGTATGCGCTCCTGTCTAGCCTCCTCCTTCTCTCTGGATCTGGCCAGGGCGATCTGTAGGTCCTTCTCCTTTGTCTGCTCCTTACCGAAGTGCTCCGTATCTCTATCATTTATGCAAGGCCTCTTCCCGAAGGAAGCCTGTGTGAGCTCCTCGGGAGCGAACAAGTCTACTATAAGTGCTGCAACAAGCGTGATAGATGACACAATAAATGGAGTAGCCAATGTTACAGCTATTCCGGACCGAAGCTACTGAATCTCCATCTGCATAACCGACAAGTCAATAGGAGTCGATGTACGGAGGCTCGTCTAGACCCACTCCTCAAAGGCATCTATGCAGGCATCCACCAGTATAAGCCCCTCTCAGATGGCAACAACTGTGAATGCCTGCATGCGGCTCTCAAGCTCTGTAACCACCTGGCGGACCCAGGGCCTCAACTGCTATAATAGCTGAGTCAACTGTGACTCAACATGTGTCAACTCTGCGTCAGAGCCTGAAAAGATGCTGCCAACACAAATGCAATGTCGGCAGCTGGTAAAGTAGTGAAAATAGACTTTGGAACAACAATAATGGTGATAGTGGGCTCCCTCCCCTCAACAGTCTTCGTTTTTAGGGTCCCCTCTGCAGTCGATGCAACAGCAGAAGTGGAAGGCTCGGTCGGAGGTACTAAGGCGGGCAAATCTGGAAGTACAACCTATGACATCGATGCCCGACGGAGTGTAACTAGGTTCTCCTCAGCCTTTATCAGATTGGCATCTAGCGTACGCTACACCTCCACTAATACGTCCACATGATGCAGTATCCAAACCTTCACCGTCAAACAAAGATGATGTATCAGACACAAGAAGGGGATCGTAGTGGACCTCCTCAGGGCCGCCTAGTGGATCTTCTCAATAATCAGAGCATCCCAATTTATTTATCGCATAGCCAGCCAAAATGTTTGCTACTAGTATGGCTCTCTCCGGCGTCAAGGTATTATCATCAAGTGTTGACCGGATCCTCGAGCAAATTACCACCCACTAAAATTTAGCGGGGAAACTCAGTGAAACCTTTACGATATGCTTCGAAGATGTGGCTACCGAAGTAAGGTCAGGTCCAGTAGAATCAATGTGGGTAGCCACCTATCTCATCAAATGAGCCTGGCGCTCTAGGTCCCTCATCACTCCGAAGTCTCGCGCCAGCCCTTCTATGTGATCATACTCTGCTGTGGGGCTGAGGGCTGCGAATTCAGGTCCAAATAACATCTGCCAGATGGTCTTCTCTAAAATATCGACCACCCGGCCTCACACTCTAACCTTCTCTAAGCTGGGCTAGGCGAAGGGCTTTTTCCCCTTGGTAAGAGTGTTGTGTATAGTAGCAGCGTAGGAGGCAAAGAACTCCCTCACCAATACCGGTGAGTACCTCCAGTTGGATGTGCCAACCACTAGAGTCTGTGGTGAACAATGGTGTCCTCCAGCCCTGGGATACTGTCAAGTCCTCTGGTAATGACCCTAGACTCCTCTAATATAGATCAAGCGGGTCGGCCACACTCATTCCTCTACATATCCTCCCTAAATATAGTCTGCATGCCCTCGACGCACCACCTTTTGTGCTCAGCATCCGGTGATGACTCAGGTGCTCGAGGGTTGGAGGAAGATGAGGAGTCTGATCCCTCCTCTGAACTAGATCTGGACCCCCTCTTGGAGGAGGTCATTTGAATATTATTGTTGGCCCTACCACCTCCCTCTTCAAACTGGGGAGGGCATACCACAATAGACTGTGATGTAGCATGCCGGGTAGATGCCCGAGTCTGTCGTGGCTCTATATTGGAGTCTGGTCGGATGCCAAGCTCCTCTACTGAGCCACTAGCCTCGGGGGCATGCTCTGAATCTGTGGCCTTATCTCGTAGGCGGACTTTCATAGCTCTAATTTATTCTTTCTTCAATTTTGGGCCCATGGTACCTACAAGACACACAATCTCAAAACAAATTAGTTCCATGAATTGTAACTCAGAAAATTTTAGAATTGGACTGGGAAATAAGGGTTCACGAAACCCTTTTTACAAGTTATAGAGTGCTCTATGAGTCGTAGAGGGTTTCATGGGATAGTGTTCAATAACTTTTCAGTAACTAGAGTTATATCCACGAGAACCAATCACAGCTTATAGAATGCTCTACGAGTCATAGACTGAGTCGTGGATGTAAGTTCTTGTTCAGGTTCAGTACCGGTGAACTCTATGAGACCTCTTTATGAGTCGTGAAACAATCCACGAGTCGTGGAAGGTCTCATATGATGAAGCCTCAAAATTATTTAACGCTGGAACCTTTCACGAGGGACAACCACGGCTCGTGGATTGATCCATGAGCCGTAGAAGACCCTCGTAGAAGTGTTCAGTTTCCAAAATTCTTGACAACTTCATCTACGAGTTCCCCCGACCAACTTTATCAACCAAAACATCAATGTCAAACAAAAGGTTCATGCACACACATACTTATTTACACCAAGTTCCCACCCCCAATCATACATTATACCCCATCAAAATGATTTAGCCTATAATTGCAATTATCCGACTATTTTTCCAAAAATCCAATTGTATGTCAATTACTGGGCCATGTCATCACATATTTTCATTAAATTCAATATACTACAATGACCTAACAGTTATATAAACACAACAATTAGACACCCAACCATTTCTGGCACCTATTTCAATCTTACCTAATTAATTTAATCATGAATATGACTAAATTTAGAAGAATAACATTTAAACAAGTTCACAACTCCGTTAAACCCTTCCCCAACCCCAATCAAGACTCAATCCAAATCATTATTTGATAAAGTAGGTTTTAGGGACCAAACTCTTACCGAATTCAAATGTGAATTAACGGAAAATGACCAGGACACAGGGGGGAGTCAAACCATAGGTGAGGGGGAATCGCCGGAGGTGGCCGGAAGATGACGTGGGTTGTTGTATTTTGGTCGAAAATGGATGGGGGTTTGTTGGATTAGGGTTTGGGCTCGACTTGTATTGGAATACGACTTGTAAAAGGGTCTCATGAACTACCTTTAACACTTAGGCAAATTTAGGAACTTACCTAGGGTCCACGAACCCAATCCACGACCCATAGTTCTATACGAATCGTGGACTAGAGTGCACCAAATCCTTGCTCACTAGAGGATTTTACAAGCTGGTCTACGGGCCTTACAATGAAGCATGACCCGTAGAATCAATTGTAAAATCCGTTTCTTGTTCCTTTCAGCCAAAATGGTTGGCTTGGTCTAATACTTGCAGAACTTGCAAAGAAAAAAACACTGTTACCCTATATTATACCAGTCCATTGTCCAAAATTTCCATCCTAAAAATTACAAAAATCTAAACTATTTCAAATCTATAGGTAAAAACTAAAATAAAAACTACAATTATTACAAAAACAATTTGGGTTGCCTCCCAAGCAGCGCCTGATTTATTATCGCAGCACGATGTGGGCTATCTGATTACTCAAACTTCATCAATAGCCTACACCTCCATTTTGAGATCATCTGGCCTCTTCATCGACCTATAGACATTGAAGGTGACTTGTTCGTCATTCAATCTAAACTTGAGGAGGCCGGATTCCATGTCTACTAGGGCTCGCCTAATGGCCAAGAAGGGCCTTCCTAAGATGATTGGGATTTCAAAGTCTACTTCACAGTTCAAGATCACAAAGTTCACGGGGAATATGAATCGATCAACCTTGACGAGGATGTCATGTAGGATCCCCACCGACTTCTTAGCAGTTCGGTCAACCATCAACAGTCTCATGCTAGTAGGTGTAGGGGCTGCCAAGCCAATCTTCTCGAAAATCACAAGGGGCATCAAGTTTATGCTGGCTCCAAGATCACATAATGCCCTTGCGAACTCCACATCCCCTATAGTGCAGGGAATGGTAAATGCTCAGGGATCCTCTCTTTTCTGCACCAAGGACTGGGTAGAGATAACATTGCAATGTCAGAGCTCTTATGAGAGCTCTTGACCCACCGTGCGCTTCTTCGTCACCAGATCCTTCATAAACTTGGCATATCCGGGCATCTTCTCCGATGCCTCTATGAGTGGGATGTTAATGGAAAACTACTTCAATATGGAAAAAAATGTTTGAACTTACCTTCTTCCTCCTTTTTCTTTAGTCTCTATGAGAAGGGAGGAGGAGGTCGAAGAATGGGTCTTAACTATTTCGGTGCAACATTGTTTCCCTTAGTCTGAACACTATCATACTAGTTTCAACCTGCTTATGCACAACACCCTCATCATCTATAGGCATTGCAGGATCAGTGGTTTGCTTCCCACTGCGATTGTGATAGCCATACACTGGCCTTCATTCTTCGGATTTTGAATAGTATTGCTAGGCAGAGCACCTTTTTAGCGTTGGTTAAGCTGGGTCAATATCTGGCTAAATTGCTGTTCAAGCTGCTTGATTGCAACTGAATAAGACTCGATCTTCTGATTAATGTTGGAGATGTCAGTCTTCATCCCCCTGAGTATCTTATCATGCGCATAAGCTTTCTTAGCAATCTGTCAAACATCTCCTCAACTCTAGATGAACCAACACCAGAATCTCGATTACGGGGTGGAACATAGGTGTCGCTTCTGTAGTCATCTCTGCGACCCCAATCTGCATCTCTATCTTGGCCGTTGTTTGTATCATAGAAGCCACCCTGATTGTTGTTGTTGTAAGCTCCATCTCACCCGTAGTTTCGACCTTGGTTTCCTTGCCCTTGGCGCCAGTAGTCCTGATTGAACCCCTAGGCTTTAGGCTAGAAATCCCCCGTCTGCTCAGCTACGAAGCAATAATCTTTATCAAAGTAGGGTTCCTTATACATGGGCGCTTGGACAGGCTGATAAGCAACAACATTCACCTTCTCCGTGTTCTGTTTCATCAGTAGCTCCACATTTGTACTAATCCATGCCAGTTCCTGCATCACCTCTTCGCTAACTTGTGCTTGCACCAAAGTAGTAGTAACTGCAAATGAGCTCTTAGTTGTGGCTTTGTCCCTTGTGCCTCATGCACGATTACTCTTGACCACCCGCTCTAGCGTTTTGGCGATCTCCTTGAAAGTATGATCTATGAATGATCCACCCATAATGGTATCAACAACTGCTTGCACATTCTCATCAAGGGCTTTGTAGAAGATCTCCACCAAGGATTCATCTATGATCTTATGGTCGGGAACCTTTCTCAGACACTTTGAAAATCTCTCCCATGTAGCGCCAATCGAATCACCAAATAGTTTTTCAAAGTTATTGATCTCCTTCTTTAACTTGAGCTTTTTGGATATGAGGAAGTACATTTCCAAAAAGGCCATCTACAGTTCAACCCGATTGGTGATCGAGTTCTGTGGGAGCTCAACTAACCATGACGTTGCATTACTAGTAAGAGATCATGGGAAGACATACATCCCAACAACATCCATGGATAGATTTTGATTTCCCATTACACTCTTGTAGCAAACACAACGTTGTGCAGGTGATTGTGTGGATCCTCTAACGATAGGCTTGCAAACAACCCACGATTTTGTGGCATCTGCAGCAATCCACTTGACACAACGAACTTAGTGTCACCCAAAAGTGGAGGTAATACTATCTCTCCCATGAAATCCGTAGCTGTTGGGTTCAACTGATGTTGATTCCAATCATTAGCCGCAACTTAAAGTCCCTCAGGCTGTGGAATTATTATAGGTGGGTTGTTCCCATCTAGATTTAGTGAAACATTAGCTGCATTATCAACATCATTGTTACCAGGTTGTCAGGCCATTCTTCTCTGTGTTTACTCAATCTTTGGGTCAAAGAGAATCAAGAGAGTGCCTTAACTTCTCGTATTTGACATTCAATGTCCACCTGTATACTGTAACAAGACAAAAACAATAAAAAACGTAAAATTAGGGAAATAAAAAGTAATCTATCAAATTACGTTGCACTAATCAAGTCTAGCTGTATTCCCCGGCAACGACGCCAAAAATGCTGGACTCTGACGAAAACACTCAACACACACCCCTACTTGGAGGTTGAAATGGTCATAATCAAGTATTTAACCTAACAAGGGTTAGGATCGTTCTCACAAGGAATATGGTAGACTCCAGATTAGCACAACTTGTAATTGAATCGATTTACCCTATTATCTCCCAGAAAACAAGAAAATAAATACAAAGAGGGGGGGTTTTTCAAGTAAAAGTTAATTCTAGACTAAAATACACGTGTTTGTAATCAAAAGAAAAGCGAACTAGGGCTATGTGTTCCCCATGACTCCCTAACTAAGTGTTCTTGGATACTTGCGACTCTTTTCTGGTGTATAGGTGCAGGATAGTAAGCTATGTTCTCCTAAACCCTTGATCCGACATATAGGTGAACTTTATCACATTACTTAATCAGTCTTTGTGATGTCACTTTACTAACCCTTACTTTATCCTAGTACAATCTTACTAATTTTAGTTAGATTGATTAATTGAGAGAAATCGATCAACTCTTGTTAATTAACTTTTTTCCTATTATTCGCTTCCTTGATCGGGCAAGTTATACTAGGCTAGTTCTAACGTTGTCCATCCATTAAAAAGCAATTAAAATGAAGAGATTAATTAATACATCCTAAAACCGTCCAAGAATTTGCAAGTTATCCAATTTTATCTTAGTTAGTTCGTCATAATTCCCACAACCCTAGTTGTGGATTTAGCCACGCATGCTTGGAGTGTTTTTAAAAATTATGCAAGAAGAAGACATAATTAAAGTACTTACACATAAGGATGGATGAACACAAATCCAAACTTTTCAATGTAATTGCAAACTTTAACCAAAAGATTATAATAAAATCACAAAACAATGTTTTCAATCTCTCTATTGCTATCTCTCTGTCATCTCTCGCTGCATACATGCACACATGTCTAAAAAGAAAACTTAAAAACCTATTTATAGTCCTTTATAAAGCCAAAATGAATTAGGATAACTGTGTCATAATCTTTTAGGGGTAACTCTTACGGTTCGTGTAGTAGTTCACAGCTCGTGGATCGGGGTCTCGTATAATGTAGTTACAACCTACTGGCACCTTTTACGAAACCATTCCATGGGCCGTGTAGGATTCCACGACCCGTGAAGGGTTTTGGCTGAGCCACTTTCAACAATTCTTCAATCTCTGATCTTCACATCACGACCACATTCTACGACTCATACTATGGTCTACAATTCGTGGTCCTCTCTCGTTGAGTGTGACTCACGTTTCACCTCGATATTAGAACATCAAACAAAACTTCCTCTATGACTCGTGGAGTGATCCACGATCCGTAGAGGGTCTCATCAACTGCCAAAAACTCTGCAATTCTGCACTTCAAGCCGAAATCAAGCCACCACAGAAATCCTGCAAAATAAAACACAAACACACATCAAATCTACTAACATCACGTTGAGAACACATAAAATCCCAAGTTTCAAGCATTAAAAGTGTTGTATTTTTGTAGCACATCAGCGCTACCCGGGGCCAACGTTCCTAAAACATTATACCGAGGAGTCTATAACGAGCAAAATAAGAGCCTTAGGTAGACCGACGGGATTAGAGATCGCCTGGTAGGATTTTATGGGACATGAAAAAAAAAGAGGCTATTTTGAAAGTTTTTTGTGGGTGTTAGCCCATGGTTCCTGGCGCTGCCCAGGGCTCGGGGCTAACTTTCCCAAAATATTTTACCGAGGGGTCCGTAACGATCCTGTCAAGAGCCCCAGGTGGCCCAACGAGGTTGGAGATTGCCTGGTAGGATTTTATGGGCCAAGGAATAGGAAACAAATGATTTTGGCAGTTTTTGTGGGTGTTATCCCACATTTCCTGGCGCTGCCAGGGGATCGGGGCCAACTTTCCTAAAAACTTATATCGAGGGGTTTGTACAAGAGCCCCAGGTGGCCCGACAGGGTTGGAGATTGCCTGGTAGGTTTTTAGGGGCCAAGGAACAGGAAACAGGCGATTTTAACAATTTTTCATGGGTGTTAGCCCACGGTTCCTGGCGCTGCCTGGGCTCAGGGTTAAATTTCCTGAAAAATCATATCGAAGGGTCCTTAACAAGCTTGACAAGAGCCCCAGGTTTCCTAGCTGGGTTGGAGATCACCTGGTAGGATTTTATGGGCCAAGGAATAGGAAACAGGTAATTTTGATAGTTTTTCGTGGGTGTTAGCCCATGGTTTTTGGTGCTGTCCGGGGGTCGAGGTAAAATTTCCAAAAAAAATTATACCGAGGGGTCCTTAAAGAGCCCGCCAAGAGCCCCAGGAGGCCCGACGGGGTTGGAGATCGCCTGGTAGGATTTTATGGGCCAAAGAATAAGAAATAAGCGATTTCAATAATTTTTCATGGGTGTTAGCCCACGGTTCATGGTACTGCCCGAGGCTCGGGGCCAACTTTCCAAAAATATTATACCAAGGGGTCTGTAACAAGCTCAAAAAGAGCCCCAGGTGGCCTGACAGAGTTGGAGATTACCTGGTAGGATTTTATGGGTCAAGGAACAGGAAACAGGCGATGTTAGCTATTTTTCGCAGGTGTTAGCCCATGGTTCTTGGCGTTGCCCGAGGCTTGGGGAAAACTTTCTAAAAAATTATACCGAGGGGTCTGTAACGATCCCGGCAAGAGCCCCAAGTGGCCCGACAGGGTTGTACATCACCTTGTAGGATTTTATGGGCCAGGAAATAGGAAACAGGCGATTTTGACAATTTTTCATTGGTGTTAGCTTGCGGTTCCCGGTGCTGCTTGGGGCTCGGAGCCAACTTTCCCAAAACATTATACCGAGGGGTCCCTAACGAGCCCAGAAAGAGCCTAGGTAGCCGCAGGGTTGGAGATTTCCTGGTAGAATTTTGTGAGCCAAGGAACAAGAAACAAGCAATTTTTGTAGTTTTTCGTGGGTGTTGGCCCACGGTTCCTGGCGCTGCCCGTGGCTTGGGGCCAACTTTCCCAAAAGATTATACCAAGGGGTCCGTAATGAGCCCGACAAGAGCCTCAGGTGGCTCGACGGGGTTGGAGATTGCATTGTAGGGTTTTATGGGCCAAAGAACTAGAAAAAGGTGATTTTGGCAGTTTTCATGGGTGTTAGCCAACGGTTCTTGGCGTTGCCCGGGGCTTAGGGCCAACTTTCCTTAAAATTATATCGACGGGTCCTTAACGAGCTCGGTAATAGCCGTAGATGGCTCGACGGGGTTGGAGATCGCCTGATAGTATGTCGATAATTTTTTGTGAGTGTTAGCCCACGGTTCCTAGCGCTACCCAGGGCTCAGGGCCAACTTTCCCAAATAATTATACCGAGGGGTCCATAATGAGCTCGGCAAGAGCCTAGGTGGTCTGGTGGGGTCTGATATCGCCTAGTAAGATCTTATGGGCCAAGGAATAGGAAATATATGATTTCACAATTTTTCGTGGGTGTTAGGCTACAGTTCTAGGCTCTGCCCGGGGCTCGGGGTCAACTTTCATGAAAAATTATACTGAGGGGTCCGTAATGAGCCAGGAAAGAGCGCCAGGTGCCCTAAAAGGGTTGGAGATTGCCTGGTGGATTTTATGGGCCAAGGAATAGAAAAAAACAATTTCAGCAATTTTTCATGGGTGTTAGCCCACGGTTCCTAGCGCTACTCGGGGCTCAGGGCCAACTTTCCCAAAATATTATACTGAGGGGTCCGTAACGAGCCCGACAAGAGCCCTAGGTATCTCAGTGGGGGTTGGAAATTTCCTGGTAGGATTTTATGGCCCAAGGAGCAGGAAACAGACTATTTCAGTAGTTTTTCATAGATGTTAGCCCACGGTTCCTAGCGTTGCCCGGGGTTCGGGGCCAAATTTTCCAAAATATTATATCGAGGGGTCTGTAACGAGCTCAGAAAGATCCCTAGGTGGCCCGACTGAGTTGGAGATCATTTGGTAGGATTTTATGGGTCACGGAATAGGAAATAGGTGATTTCAACAATTTTTCGTGAGTGTTAGCCCACGGTTCCTAGTGCTGCCCGGGGCTCGAGGCCAATTTTCTCAAAATATTATACTAAGGGATCCTTAACAAGCCAGATAAGAGGCCCAGGTGGCCTAGCGGGGTTGGAGATGGCCTGGTAGAATTTTATGTGCCAAGGAAAAGGAAATAGGCGATTTGGGTAATTTTTCGTGGGTGTTAGCCCACGGTTCCTGACTCTTCTCGGTGCTCGAGGCCAACTTTCTCAAAACATTATACCTAAGGGTCCGTAACGAGTCAAGCAAGAGGCCCAGGTGGCCCGGTGGGGTTGAAGATGGCTTGGTAGGATTTTATGGGCCAAGAAATAGGAAATAAGCGATTTAGGAAGATTTTGTGGGTGTTAACCCATGGTTCCTGGCACTACCCTGGACTAGAGACAAATTTCTCAAAAAACTATATCGAGGGGTCCATAATTAGCTAGGTAAGAGGCCCAGGTGGCACGATGGGGTTGAAGATAGACTGGTAGGATTTTATGGGCCAAAAAATAGGAAAAAGGCGATTTAGGAAGTTTTTCATAGGTGTTAGCCCACGGTTCCTAGCGCTGCCAGGGGATCGAGGTTAACTTTCCCAAAGAATTATACCAAGTGGTCCGTAATGATCAGGACAAGAGGCTCAGCTAGCCCAGCGGGGTTGGAGATGGCCTGGTAGGATTTTATGGGACAAGAAACAGGAAATAGGTGATTAAGGTAGTTTTCATGGGTGTTAGCCCACGATTCCTGGCGTTGCCTGGGGTTTGGGGCCAACTTTCTAAAAAACTTATACCGAGGGGTCCATAATGAGCCAGAGAAGAGTCCCAGTAGGTTCGGCGTGGTTGGAGACGGTCTGGAAGGATTTTATTGGCTAAGGAAGAAGAAACAAACAATTTGCGTAGTTTTTCATGGGTGTTAGCCCACGGTTCTTGGCGCTGCCCAGGGCTCGGGGTCAAATTTCTCAAAATATTATTCCGTGGGGACCATAACAATCCAGGCAAGAGGCCCAGGTGGCACGGCGGGTTTGGAGATGGCCTAGTAGGATTTTATGGTCCAAGGAATAGGAAACAAACAGTTTGGGTAGTTTTTCATAGGTGTTAGGCCGTGGTTCCTGACGCTGCCTATGGCTCCGAGCCAACTTTCCATAAAAAATATACCGAGGGGTCCTTAATGAGTAAGGAAGTGGCCCAGGTGGGCCGACAGGGTTGGAGATGGCCTGTTAGGATTTTATGTGCTAAGGAATAGGAAATAAGCGATTTGGACTATTTTTTGTGGGAGTTAGCCAACGATTCCTGGTGCTGCCCGGGGCTTGGAGCTAACCTTCTTGAAATGTTATGCCGAGGGGTCCGTAACAAGCCACGCAAGAGGCCCAGCGGGGTTGGAGATGTCTTGGTAGGATTTTATGGGCAAAACAATAGGAAATATGTAATTTGGGTAGTTTTTTGTGAGTGTAGCCCATGGTTCCTGGCGTTGCCTGGGGCTTGAGGCCAACGTTCTTGAAAAATTATATCGAGGGGTCCATAATAAGCTAGGTAAGAGGCTAAGGTAGCCCGACGGGGTTGGAGATTGCCTGGTAGGGTTTTATGGACCAAGGAACGGGAAACAGGCAATTTGTACAATTTTTCGTGGGTGTTAGCTTACGATTCCTAGTGTTGCCCGGGGCTCAGAGCCAACTTTCCTGAAATATTATATCGAGGGGTCCGTAACAAGCCAGGCAAGAGGCACAGGTGGCCTGGCGGGGTTGGAGATGGCCTGGTAGATTTTATGGGCCAAGGAACAAGAAACAAGTGATTTGGGCAGTTTTTCGTGGTTGTTAGCCCACAGTTCCTGGCACTTCCTGGGGCCAACTTACCCGAAAAGTTATACCAAGTGGTTCGTAACGAGCCAGGAAAGAGGCCCAACTGGCCCAATGGGGTTGGAGATGGCCTGATAGGATTATATGGGCCAAGGAACAAGAAATAAGTGTTTTGGGTAGTTTTTCGTGAGTGTTAGCCCACGGTTCCTAGCACTGCTTGGGGCCACCTTTCTTGAAAAGTTATACTGAGGGGTTCATAAAGAGCCAGGCAAGAGGCCCAGCTAGCCCGACAGGATTGGAGATGGCCTGGTAGGATTCTATTGGCCAAGGAATAGGAAACATGCAATTTGGGTAGTTTTTCATGGATGTTCGCTCAAGGTTCCTGGCGCTACTGAGGGCTTGGGTAGTTTATTGTCCACGGAGCTGGAAACAGGCGATTTGGGTAGTTTATTGTGGGTGTTAGCCTACGGTTCTTGGCGCTGTCCGGGGCTCGGGGCCAACTTTCTTGAAAAATTATACTGAGGGATTCGTAAGGAGCTAGGAAAGAGGCCTAGGTGGCACGACGGGGTTGGAGATGACCTGGTAGGATTTTATGGGCCAAGAAACAGGAAATATGTGGTTTGGGAAGTTTTTCGTGGGTGTTAGCACATGCTTCCTGGCGCTGCCTGGGGCTCGGAGCCAACTTTCCCTAAAACATATACTGAGGGGTCTGTAATGTACCAGGCAAGACGCCTAAGTAGCCCAGCAGGGTTGGAGATGGTATGGTAGGATTTTATGGGCCAAGGAAAAGGAAACAAGCAATTTTATGGCCCATGGTTCTCGGTGTTGCCCGGGGCCAACTTTCCTAAAATATTATACCAAGGGTTCTGTAACGAGCCAGGCAAGAGGTCCAGGTGTCCCGACGGGGTTAGATATGGCCTAGTAGGATCTTATGGGCCAAAAAATAGGAAACAGGCGATTTGCGCAGTTTCTTCATGGGTGTTTGCCAACGGTTCTCAGTGTTGTCCCAAGCTCGGGGCCAATTTTCCCAAAGAATTATACGGAGGGATCCATAACGAGCCAGCAAAGAGGCCTAGGGTCCCTGGCAGGGTTGGAGACAGCATGGTAGGATTTTATGGGCCAAGGAATAAGAAATAGGTGATTTGTGCAGTTTTTCGTGGGTGTTAGCCCATGGTTCTTGGCGCTGCTTGGGGCTCGGAGCAAACTTTCTCGAAAAATTATAACAAGGGGTCTGTAAAAATCCAGGCAAGAGGCCAAGCTGGCCTGGTGGGATTGGAGATGACCTGCTAGAATTTTATGTGCCAAGGAACAGGAAGAAGGCAATTTGGACAATTTTTGTGGGTGTTAACCCACGGTTCATGATGCTGCTTGGTGCTCGGGGCCAACTTTCTCAAAATGTTGTACCGAGGGGTCCATACAAATCCAGGAAAGAGGCCCAGGTGGTCAGATAGGGTTTGAAATGGCCTGGTAGGATTTTATGGGCCAAGGAACCGGAAACTGGCGATTTGGGTAATTTTTCAGGGGTGTTAGCCCATGTTTCCTGGCACTGCCCGGGGCATGGGGGGAACTTTACCAAAGAACTATACCAAGGGGTCTATAACGAGCCTGGAAAGAGGTCCAGGTGGCCTGGCAGTGTTGGAGATGACCTAGTAGGATTTTATAGGCCAAGGAACATGAAATAAACAATTTGAGTAATTTTTTGTGAGTGTTAGCCCACGGTTCTCAGCGCTGCCCAGGGCTCGGGGTAAACTTTCCCAGAAATATATAATGAGGGGTCCGTGACTAGCCAAGCAAGAGTCCCAGGTGGTCCGATGGGGATGGAGATGGTCTGGTAGGAATTTATGGTCTAAGGAACATGAAACAAGCGATTTGGACAAATTTTCGTGGGTGTTAGACCACAGTTCCTAGCGCTGCTCGACGCTCGGGACAACTTTCCCAAAATATTATACCGAGGGGTCCTTAACAAGCCAGGTAAGAGGTCCAGGTGCCCAGACAACATTAGAGATGGCCTGGTAGGATTTTATGGGGTAATGAACCGAAAATATGCGATTTTGGTAATTTTTTGTGGGTGTTAGCCCAAGGTTCCTGGCGTTGCAGGGGGCTCGGGGATAACATTCACAAAAAATTATATTGAGGGATACGTAATGAGCTAGGAAAGAGGCCCAGGTGGCCCAATGGGGTTGGAGATGACCTGGTAGGATTTTATTTTCCAAGGAACAGAAAATAGGCGATTTGGATAGTTTTTCGTGGGTGTTAGCCAACGATTCCTGGCGCTGCCTGGGTCTCAGGGCCAACATTCACATAAAATTATTCCAAGGGGTTCGTACCAAGCAAGGCAAGAGGCCCCGGTGGCTTGGCGGGGTTGGAGATGGCCTGGTAGGATTTTATGGGCCAAGGAATAGGAAATAAGCAATTTGGGCAGTTTTTCATGGGTGTTAGCTCACGATTCCTTGCGCTTCCCGGGGCCTGTGTCCAACTTTTCTGAAATATTATACTGATGGCTTCGTAATGAGCCAAGCAAGAGACGCAGCTATCCCAGTGGGGTTGGAGAAGGCCTGGTAGGATTTTATGGGCCAAGTTACAGGAAATAGGCAATTTGGGTAGTTTTTCGTGGGTGTTGGCCCACGATTTCTGATGCTGCCCGGGGATCGAGGCCACCTTTCCCAAAATATTTTATCGACGGGTCCGTAATGAGCCAGAAAGAGGCATATATAGCCGGCGGGGTTGGAGATGGCATAGTAAGATTTTATGGGCCAAGAAACAAGATACAAACGATTTAGGTAGTTTTCCAAGGGTGTTAGACCACGGTTTCTGGCGCTGCCCGAGGGTCAGAGCCAACTTTCACAAAATATTATACCAAGGGGTCAGTAATGAGCCAGGAAAGTGGCCCGACTGGCACGGCAGGATTGGACATGGTTTGATAGGATTTTATGGGCCAAAGAACAGGAAACAAGCAATTTGGGCAGTTTTTCGTGGGTGTTAGCCCACTATTCCTGATGCTACCCGGGGCTCGGGGCTAACTTTCCCAAAATATTATATCGAATGGCCATGCAAGAGGCCTGTATGGGCCGGTAGGGTTGGACATGGCCTAGTAGGATTTTATGGGCCAAGGAACAGGAAACAGACGGTTCGAGAAAGTTTTCATGGGTGTTAGCCCATGGTTCATATTGCTACCCAGGACTGGGGACAACATTCCCGAAAAATTATATTAAAGGTCCGTAACAATCCAGGCAAGAGGCCCAAGTGGCCGGACGGGATTGGAGATTTCCTGGTAGGATTTTATGGGCCAAGGAACAAAAAATAGGCGATTTTGGCAGTTTTTCGTGGGTGTTAGCCCACGATTCTTGGCGTTACTCGGGGTTCGTGGCCATTTTTCCCAAACAATTATACCGAGGGGTCCATAATGAGCCAGGAAAGAGGTCTAGGTGTCCTGGCGGGGTTGGAGATGGATTGGTAGGATTTTATGGGCAAAGGAACAGGAAACAGGCGATTTGGGCCATTTTTTGTGGGTGTTAGCGCACAGTTCCTGGTGCTGCCCGAGGCTCGATGTAACTTTACAAAAAAATTATACCGAAGGGTCCTTAACTAGCTATACAAGAGTCCTAGGTGGCCCGACGGGGTTGGAGACGGCCTGGTAGGATTTTATTTTCAAAAGAATAGGAAATAAGGTATTTTAGAATTTTATCGGGGGTGTTAGTCCATGATTCCTAGCACTGCCTGGGGATCAAGGCCAACGTTCTCGAAATATTATATCGAGGGGTCCGTAAGGAGCTAAGAAAGAGTCCCAAGTGGCCCGACCAGGTTGGAGATGGCCTGGTACTATTTTATAGGCCAAGGAATAAGAAACAAACGATTTTGGAAACTTTTCGTGGGTGTTAGCCCATGGTTCCTGGCGTTGCCCGAGGGTTGGGGATAACTTTCCTAAAATATTATACCGAGAGGTCCATAACGGGTCATGCAAGAGGCCCAAGTGAATCAACGGGGTAGGAAATAGCTTTATAGGATTTTATAGGCCAAGGAACTAGAAACATGGTATTTGGGCAGTTTTTCATGGGTGTTTGCACACGGTTTCTGGCGGTGCTCTGGGCTTAAGGAAACCTTTTGTGAAATATTCTACCGAGTGATCCGTAATAATTCAGGCAAGAGGCCCAGGTAGCCCGACGGGGTTGGAAATGGCCTAGTAGGATTTTATGGGCCAAGGAACAGGAAAGAGGTGATTTGGGCAACATTTCATGGGTGTTATCTAATGGTTCTTGGCGCTGCCCAGGGCTCGGAGCTAGCTTTATCGAAAGATTATACCAAGGGGTCCATAATGAGCCAGGCAATAGACCCAGGTGGCCTGGTAAGGTTTGAGATGGCGTGGTAGGATTTTATGCGCCAAGGAATAGAAAACAGGCGATTTGGATAGTTTTTCATGGGTGTTAGCCCACGGTTCCTGGCACTGCCCATAGCTCGGGGCCAACTTTCCCAAAACTTATAACGAGGGGTCTATAACGAACCATGCAAGAGGCCTAGATGGCCTAACGGTGTTGGAGAAGGCCTGGTGGGATTTTATAGGGCAAGGAATAGGAAATAGGCGATTTGGACAATTCTTTATGGGTGTTAGCCCATGGTTCCTGGTGCTGCCCGGGGCTCAGGGAATCCTTTCCCAAAATATTATACCGAGGTATCCTTAATGAGCCACACAAGAGGCTCAGGTGTCCCGGTGGGGTTGGAGATGGCCTGGTAGGTTTTAAGGGCCAAGGAACAAGAAACAAGCGGTCTGGGCAGTTTTTCGTGGGTTTTAACCCACGTTCCTGGTGCTGCCTGAGGCTCAAGGCCAATTTTTCCAAATATTTATACTGAGGGTTTCGTAACAAGCCAGGCAAGAGGCCTAGGTTTCCCAGTGGGGTTAGAGATGGCCAGGTAAGATTTTATAGGCCAAGGAACAGGCAACAAGCGGTTTGGCCATTTTTTCATGGGGGTTAGCCCACGATTCCTGGTGTTACCCGGGGATCAGGGCCAACTTTTCCAAAAAATTATCTCGGGGTGTTTTCCATGGGCCAAGGTATAGGAAACAGGCGGTTTGGGCAGTTTTTCATGGGTGTTAGCCCACGATTCCTAGTGCTTCCCGGGGCCAACTTTCCTAAAATATTCTACCGAGGGTAGTAATGAGCCAGGAAAGAGGCCAAGGTATCCCGACAGGGTTGGAGATAGCCTGGTAGGATTTTTTGTGCCAAGGAATAGGTAATATGAAATTTGGGCAGTTTTTCGTGGGTGTTAGCTCACGGTTCTAAGCATTGCCCAAGGCTCGAGGCCATTCCCAAAATATTATACCTAGGGGTCCGTAAAGAGCCAGGAAAGAGGCCAAGGTGGCTCGGTGGGGTTGGAGATTGCCTTGTAGGAATTTATGGGACAAGGAACAGGACACAAGCGATTTGGGAAGTTTTTCGTGGCTTTTAACCCGTGGTTTCTGGTGCTGCCCGGGGCTCGGGGTCAATTTTCCTAAAAACTTATACCAAGGAGTCTATAACGATCCAGGAAAGAGGCCCAGGTTGATTGGTGGGGTTGGAGATGGCCTAGTAGGATCTTATGGGTCAAGGAACAGGAAACTGGCGATTTAACCAGTTTTTCGTGGTTGTTAACCCACGATTCTCGGTGCTGCATGAGGCTCTGTGCTAACTTTCCCAAAATATTATACCGAAGAATCTGTAACAAGCAAGGAAAGAGGCCTAGGTGACCCGGTGAGATTGGAGAGCGCTTGGTATGATTTTATGGGCTAAGGAACAAGAAATAGATGATTTGGGTAGTTTTTCATAGGTGTTAGCCCTCGGTTCCTGGCGTTGCCCGGGGCTCGCAGCTAACTTTCCCAAAAAAAGTACCGAGGGATCCTTAACAAGCAAGTCAAGAGGCCCAGCTAGCCTGGTTGGGTTGGAGATGGCCTGGTAGAATTTTATGGGCCAAGGAACTAGAAACAAGTGATTTTGGCAATTTTGTGTGGTTGTTAGCCCACGTTTCCTGGCGCTGCCTGGGACTCGAGGCCAAATTTCCCAAAATATTATATCGAGGGGTTCATAACAAACATAGAAAGAGGTCTAGGTGGCTCAGCGGGGTTGGAGATGGCCTGGTAAGATTTTATGGGCCAAGGAACAAGAAATAAGCGATTTGGGTAGTTTTTGTGGGTGTTAGCCTGCGGGTCCTGGTGCTGCTCTGGGCTCGAGGAAAACTTTCCTAAACAATTATACTGAGGGGTTCGTAATGAGCCAAGAAACAGGCCTCAACTGGCTCGGCGGGGTTGGAGATGGCCTGGTAGGAATTTATAGGCCAAGGAACTAGAAAAAGGTGATTTGGGTAATTTTTGTGGGTGTTAGCCTATGGTACTTGGCGCTGCCCATGGCTCGGGGAAAACTATCTTGAAAAATTATATCGAGGGGTTCATAATGAGCTAGGTAATATCCCTGCTAGCCTGGTGGGATTGGAGATTGGCTGGTAGGATTTTATGGGCCAAGGAACAGGAAACAAATGATTTGGATAGTTTTTTGTAGGTATTAGCCCACAGTTCTTGGCGCTGTCCGGGGCTCGGGGCCAACTTTTCCAAAAACTTATTCTGAGGGGTCTGTAATGAGCTGGAAAAGAGGCCCAGTTAGCCCGACTGGGTTAGAGATGGCTTAATAGGATTTTATGGGCTAAGGAAAATGAAACAGGCTATTTCCATAGTTTTTTGTGGGTATTAGCCCACGATTCCTGGCACTGTTCGGGGTTCAAGGTGAAAAATTATATCGAAGGGTTAGTAATGAGCTATGGAAGAGGCTCAGCTTGCCCAACAGGGTTGGAGATGACCTGGTAGGATTTTATGGGATAAGAAACAGGAAACAACCAATTTGGGAAGTTTTTCATGAGTGTTACCCATGGTTCCTGGCGCTGCCCAGGGCTCGAGGCTAACTTTCCTGAAATATTATACCGAGGAGTCCATAACGATCCAATTAAAAGGCTTAGGTGGCTTGGTGGGGTTGGAGATGGCCTAGTAGAAGTTTATGGGCCAAGGAACAAGGAACAAGCGTTTTGTGCAGTTTTTCATGGTTGTTAGCCCACGGTTCCTGGCGATGCCCGAGGTTCGGGGCCAACTTTCTTGAAATTTATACTAAGGGGTCTGTAATGAGCCAGGTAACAGGCCAAGTTGGCCCGACGGGGATTGAGATGTCTTGGTAGGAGTTTATGTGCTAAGGAACATGAAACATGCAATTTGAACAGTTTTTCGTGGGTGTCTGCCCACGGTTCTCAACATTGCTCGAGGCTTAGGGACAACCTTCTTAAAATATTATCCCATTGGTTCCGTAAAGAGCCAGGCAAGAGGCCCAGGTGGCCCGGTGGGGTTTGAGATGACCTGGTAGGATTTTATGGGCCAAGGAATCAAAAACAGGCGATTTGGGCTATTTTTCGGGGGTGTTATCCCACGGTTCAGGGCACTGTCTGGGGCTCAGGGCCAACTTTCCAAAACACTTATGCTGAGGTGTCCTTAACGAGCCATGTGAGAGGCCTAGGTGGGCCGATGGGGTTGGAGATGGCCTGGTAGGATTTTATGCGCCAAGAAATAGGAAATAAGTGATTTTGATAAAGTTTCATGTCGGTTAGCCCTTGGTTCCTGGAGCTGCATGGGGCTTGGGGCCAACTTTACCAAATAATTATGCCTAGGGGTCTGTAACAAGCCAGGCAAGATTCCTAGGTGGCCCAACGGGTTAGTACAAGGTCTGGTAGGATTTTATGGGCCAACGGACAAGAAACAGGCAGTTTGGACAATTTTTCGTGAGTGTTAGCCCATGGTTCCTGGCATTGACCGGGGCTCGGGGTCAACTTTTCCCAAAAACTATACCGAGGGGTCCGTAATGAGCTTGGCAAGAGGCCAAGGTGACCAGATGGTGTTAGAGATGGCCTGGTAGGATTTTACACGCCAAGGAACAAGAAATATGTGATTTGGGCAATTTTTTGTGGGTGTTAGCCCATGGTTGGCGCTGCGTGGGGCTCAAGGCCAACCTTCCAAATATATTATACCATGGGGTCCGTATTTCACTAAGCAAGAATCCTAGTTGGCCTGACGGAGTTGGAGATCGTCTGGTAGGATTTTATGGGCCAAGGAACAGGAAACAAGTGATTTAGGCAGTATTTCATGAGTATTATCCAACGGTTCTAGGCGTTGCCCGGGGCTGGGGGCCAACTTTCCCGAAATATTATATCGAAAGGTTCGTAATGAGCTAGGCAAGAGGTCCAGGTAGCTTGGCGGGGTTGGAGATGGCCTGGTTGGATTTTATAGGCCAAGGAACCGAAAATAGGCAATTTGGGCAGTGTTTCATGGGTGTTAGCCCACAGTTCCTGGCACTGCTCGGGGCCAACATTCCAAAAATATTATACCCAGAGGTCCTTAATGATCCAGGAAAGAGGCCTAGGTGGCCCAGTGGGGTTGTGTATGGTCTGGTAGGATTTTATGGCCCAAGGAATAGGAAACTGAGGATTTTTGTAATTGTTTTGGGTGTTAATCCACAGTTCCTGGCGATGCCCAGAGCTCAAGGCCAGCTTTCCTAAAATATTATACCGAGGGGTCCTTAATGAGATAGGCAAAAGGCCCAATTGGCCCAATGGGGTTGGATATGGCCTGGTAGGATTTAATAGGCCAAGGAACAGGAAATAGGCGATTTGGGCAGTTTTTCCTGGGTGTTAGTCCACGGTTCTTGGCATTGCCCGGGGCCAACTTTCTCGAAATATTATACCAAGGGGTCCGTAACAAGCAAGACAAGAGACTTAGGTATCCCCGCAGGGTTGGAGATGGCCTGGTAGAATTTTATGGGTCAAGCAATAGGAAATAGGTGATTTGGGAAGTTTTTCGTGGGTGTTAGCTCATGGTTCTGTCCATTGTCTGGGGCTAACTTTATTGAAAAATTATACCAAGGGGTCCGTAACGAGTCAGGCAAGAGATACAGTAGGCTCGGTGGGGTTGGAGATGGCCTAGTAGGATTTTATGGGCAAAGGAACATGAGACATGCGATTTGGACAGTTTTTCATGGGTGTTAGACCATAGTTCCTGGTGCTCCCCGAGGCTCGAGGTCAACTTCCCCAAAAACTTATACCTAGGGGTCCATAACGAGCTAGTCAAGAGGCCTAGGTGGCCCGACAGGGTCGGGGATGGCCTGGTAGGATTTTATGGGCCAAGGAACAGGAAACAAACAATTTGAGCAGTTTTTTATGGGTTTAGCCCACAGTTCTTGGCGCTGCCCACAGCTCGGGGACAACTTTACCAAAACATTACATTAAGGGGTCCTTAACGAGCCATGCAAGAGGCCAAGGTGGCCCAACGAGGTTGGAGATGGCCTGATAGGATTTTATTTGCCAAGGAACAGGAAACTGATAATTTTGGTAGTTTTTCATGGGTGTTAAACCACAGTTCTCGGTGCTGCCCGGGGCTCGGGGGCAACTTTCCCAAAATATTATATCAAGGGGTCCATAACGATCCAAGAAAGAGGCCTAGGTGGCCCGGCAAGGTTGGATATGGCCTGGTAGTATTTTATGGGCCAAGGAACAGGAAACAAGTGATTTCAGCAGTTTTTTTGGGTGTTAGCCCACTATTCTCGACGCTGCCCGAGGCTCGGGGACAAATTTCTTGAAACATTATGTTGAGGGGTCCGTAACGAGCCATTCAAGAGACCCTAGTGGCTCGATGAGGTTGGATTTGGCCTGATAGGATTTTATGGGCCTAGGAACAGGAAATAGGCGATTTGGAATATTTTTCGTGGGTGTTAGCTCATAGTTCCTGGCGCTGCCTGGGGCTCAGGGACAACATTACCAAAATATTATATCGAGGGGTCCTTAACGAGCCAAGCAAGAGGCCCTACTGGCTCAGTGGTGTTGGAGATGGCTTAGTAGGATTTTATGCGCCATGGAAAAGGAAACTGGCGATTTAGGCATCTTTCATGGGTGTTAGCCCACAGTTCCTGGTGCTGCCCCGGTCTTGGGGAAAAATTTCCTAAATAATTATACCTTGGGGTCTTTAACAAGCCAGGCAAGTAGCCCAGCTAGCCTGGAGGGGTTGGAGATGGCCTGGTAGGATTTTATGGGCCAAGGAACAAGAAATTGACGATTTTAGCAATTTTTTGTGGGTGTTAGCCCACGATTACTGGCAATGCCCAGGGCTTGAGTTTAACTTTCCCAAAAAATTATTCTGAAGGTTCCGTAACATGCCAGGAAAGAGTCCTAGCTGACCCAACTAGGTTGGAGATGGCTTAATTGGATTTTATGGCCCGTGGAAAAGGAAACAAGCAATTTGCATAGTTTTTTGTGGGTGTTAGCCCACGGTTCCTGGCACTGCCCGGGGCTCAGGGCAAAAAATTATGCCAAAGGGTCAATAACAAGCTATACAAGAGGCTCAGCTAGCCCAGCGCGGTTGGAGATGACCTGGTAGGATTTTATGGGCCAAGAAATAGCAAACATACAATTTGGGAAGATTTTCATGGGTATTAGCCCATGATTCCTGGCGCTGCCCAGGGCTCGAGGCCAACTTTTCCGAAATATTATATCGAGGGGTCCGTAATGAGCCAGGAAAGAGGTCTAGATGGCCCGTCGAAGTTGGATATGGCTTAGTAGTATTTTATGGGCCAAGGAATAGGAAATAAGTAATTTGGGCAGTTTTTCGTGGGTGTTAGCCCATGGTTCCTGGCATTTCCTGGGGCTCGGGGACAACTTTCTCGATAAATTATACCGAGTGGTCCATAATAAGTCAGGAAAGAGGCCCAAGTGGATCAACGAGGTTGGAGATGGCGTTATAGGATTTTATGAGCCAAGGAATAAGAAACAGACGATTTGGGTAGTTTTTCGATAGTGTCAGCCCAGAATTCCTGGCGCTGCCAAGGGCTCGAGGCCAACTTTCCCAAAACAGTATACTGAGGGTTCCGTACCAAGTCAAGCAAGAGGCCCAGATGGCTCAGCGGGATTGAAGATGACCTGGTAGGATTTTATGCGCCATGGAAAAGGAAACAGGCGATTTAGGTAGTCTTTCGTGGGTGTTAGCCCACGGTTCCTGGTGGTGCCCCGAGTTTGGGCAAAATTTCCTGAAAAATTATACCTAGGGTTCTTTAACAAGTCAGGCAAGTGGCCCAGCTAGCCTAGATGGGTTGGAGATGACCTGGTAGGATTTTATGGCCAAGGAACAGGAAACACGCAATTTGGGCTATTTTTCTTGGGTGTTAGCCCATGGGTCTTGGCCCTGCCCAAGGCTCAGGGCAAATTTTCCAAAACAATTATACCGAGAGGTCCGTAACGAGCTAGGAAAGAGACCCAGGTGGCTCGGCGGGGTTGGAGATGGACTGATAGGTTTTTATGGGCCAAGGAACAGGAAATAAGCGATTTCAGCAGTTTTTTTGTAGGTTTTAGCCCACGGTTCTTTGCGCTGCCCGAGGTTTGGGGCAAACTTTCCTGAAACATTATACCAAGGGGTCCGTAACAAGCTATGCAAGAGTCGCAGGTGGCCCGGCGGAGTTGGAGATGGTCTGATAGGATTTTATGGGCAAAGCAACAGGAAAGATGCGATTTAGGTAGTTTTTTATGGATGTTAGCCCACGGTTCCTGGCACTGACCGTGGCTTGGGCCAACTTCCTAATAAATTATACCCAGGGGTCCATAATAAGCCAGGCAAGAGCCTTAGCTGGCCCTGCGGGGTTGGAGATGGATTGGTAGGATTTTACGGATCAAAGAATAGGAAACAGGCATTATGGGTTGTTATTCTTGGGTGTTAGCCCATGTTTGCTGGCGTGGAGGGGTTGGAGATGGTTTGGTAGGATTTTATTGGTAGACGAACAAGAAATAAGCGATTTTGGCAGTTATACGTAGAGATCCATAACGAGCTAGGAAAGAGACCTAGTTGTCCCAGCGGGGTTGGAGATGGCCTAGAATGATTTTATGGGCCAAGGAACAGGAAACAAGCGATTTTGGCAGTTTTTCATGGGTGTAGCCTGTAGTTCCTAGAGCTGCTTAGGACTCGGGGTCAACTTTCTTGAAATATTACACCGACAGGCCCGTAATAAGCCAGGCAAGAGGCCTATGTGTTTCAGTGGGATTAGAGATGGCCTGGTAGGATTTTATGGGCCAAGGAACAGGAAACAAGTGATTTCAGCAGTTTACCCTAGGTGTTTACCCACATTTCCGGGCGCTGCTTGGGACTCGGGGAAACTTTTCCTAAAAACTTATACTGAGGGGTTCGTAACGAGCCAAGAAAGAGCCCCAGCTAGCCCAACGGGGATGGAGATGGCTTGGTAGAATTTTATGGGCCAAACAATATGAAATAGGTGATTTTGACAATTTTTTGTTGGTATTAGCCCACGGTTCTTGGCGCTGCCCGGAGCTTTGGGCCAACTATCCCAAAATGTTATACCGAGGGATCCTTAACGATCCAAGAAAGAGGCCCAGGTGGCCAGGCAGGATTGAAGATGACCTGGTAGGATTTTATGGGCCAAGGAACAGAAAACAAACAATTTTGGTAATTTTTCATGGTTGTTAGCCCACGGTTCCTAGCGCTGCCTTGGACTAGGGGCTAAATTTCCCAAATTATTTTACTTAAGGGTCCGTAATGAGCTAGGCAAGAGGACCAGCTAGCCTGGCGGGGTTGGAGATGGCTTGGAATGATTTTATGGGCCAAAGAACAGGAAATAGGAGATTTCAGTAGTTTTTCATGGGTTTTAGCCCACGGTTCCTGGAGCTGCCAGGGGCTCGAGGCCAACTTTCCCAAAATATTATGTTGAGGGGTCCGTAACGAGCCATGCAAGAGGCCCAGGTGGCGCTTTGGAGTTGGAGATGTCCTAGTAGTATTTTATGGGCTGAGGAATAAGAATCAGGCGATTTCGGTAGTTTTCCTGGGTGTTAGCCCACGGTTCCTAGTACTGTTCGCGGATCTTGGAAAACTTTCCTGAAAAATCATACTGAGGGGTATGTAATGAGCTAGAAAAGAGGCCCATGTGGCCCGACGGGGTTGGATATGGCCTCGTCAAATTTTATGGGCTAAGAAATAGAAAACAGGCGATTTTCACAATTTTTGTGGGTATTAGCCCACGATTCCTCGTGCTTCCACGAGCTCCGGTCCAAATTTCCTTAAAACTTATACCGAGGGGTCTGTAACAAGCTAGGAAAGAGGCCCAATTGGCCCGGTGATGTTAGAGATAGCCTTGTAGGATTTTATGGGCAAAGGAGCAGAAAGCAAGAGATTTCAGTAGTTTTACGTGGGTATTAGTGCACGGTTCCCGGAGATGCTAGGGGCTCGGGGCCAAATTTCCTAAAATATTATACTGAGAGGTCCGTAATGAGCCAAGCAAGAGGCCCAGGAGTCCCAATGTGGTTGGATATGGTCTGGTAGAAGTTTATAGGCCAAGGAACAGGAAACAGACAATTTCGACAGTTTTTCATAGGTGTTAGCCAACGGTTCCTGGCATTGCCAGACGATCGAGGAAAACTTTCCTAAAACTTATACCAAGGGGCCCGTAACGAGAGGCCTAGGTGGTGCAGCGGGGTTGGAGATGGCCTGGTAGAATTTTATGGGTCAAGGAATAGGAAATAAATTATTTTTGTAGTTTTTCATGGATGTAAGCCCACAGTCCTATCGCTGCCTGGGGCTCGGGGCCAACTTTCCTGAAAAATTATACGGAGGGTCCGTAATGAGCCAGCAAGAGGCCCGGTTGGCCCATCGGGGTTAAATATGGCATGGTAGGATTTTATGGGCCACGGAATAAGAAATAAATAGTTTGGACTGTTTTTTGTTTGTGTTAGCCCACGGTTCCTGGCGTTGCTCAGGACTCGGGGCTAACTTTACAAAAAACCTATATCGAGGGGTCCGTAACGAGTCAAGCAAGAAGCCAAGCCTGCCCGACGGTGTTGGAGATGGCGTGGTAGGATTTTATGGGACAAGGAAAAGAAAACAGGCGATTTGGATAGTTTTTCGTGGGTGTTAGCCCATGGTTCCTGACGCTGCCCAGGGCTTGGGGAAAACTTTCCCAAAACATTATATTGAGGGGTCCTTAACAAGCCAGGCAAGAGGCCCAGGTGGCCCGGCAGGATTGGTGATGGCCTGGTAGGATTTTATGGGTAGGGGAACATGAAACAAGTGATTTTAGAAATTGTTTAGGGTGTTATCCCGTGGTTTCTGGCGCTGCCTCGAGCTCAGGGCAAAATTTCCCAAAAATTATACCGAGGGGTCAATAATGAGCCAAGAAAGAGGCCCAACTGGCTTGGTGGGGTAGGAGTTGGCCTGGTAGGATTTTATGGGCTAATGAATAAGAAAGAGGTGATTTCAACAGTTTTTTGTAGGTGTTAGTCCACTATTCCTGGCGCTGCCAAGGGCTCGGGGCCAACTTTCCCAAAACATTATACCAAGGGGTCCGTAACGAGCAAGGCACATGACCAAGTGGCCCGACGAGGTTGGAGATGGCCTGGTAGGATTTTATGGGCCAAGGAACAGGAAACAAGCAATTTGGGAGTTTCTTTTGGGTGTTAGCCCAAAGTTCCTGGTGCTTCTTGGGGCTCGGGGACAACTTTCCTAAAATTTTATACCGAGGGGTCCCTAAAGATCCATGCAATAGGCCCAGCTGGACCGAAAGGGTTGGAGATGGCCTAGTAGAATTTTATGGGCCAAAGAATAGGAAATAAACAATTTGGGCAGTTTTTTGTGGGTGTTAGCCCACGATTCCTAACGCTGTCATGGTCTCAGGGCCAACTTTCTCAAAAAATTATACTTAGGGATCTGTAACGATCCAAGCAAGAGGCCCAGGTGGCTCGATGGGGTTAGAGATGGCTTTGTAGGATTTTATGGGCCAAGAAATAGGAAACAGGTGATTTGGGCAATTTTTCGTGGGTGTTAACCCACGGTTCCTGTCGATGCTTGGAGATGGGGCCAATTTTCCCAAAATATTATACCAAGTGGTCCTTCACAATCCATGCAAGTGGCCCAGCTGTCCCAACGGGGTTGGAGATGGTCTTGTAGGATTTTATGGACCAAGGATTAGGAAACCAGTGATTTTGGCAGCTTTTCATAGGTTTTAGCCTACAGTTCTTGCCGCTGCCCGAGGATCGGGGCCAATTTTCCTTAAAAGTTATACCGAGGGGTCTATAATAAGTCATTCAAGAGGCCCAGCCGTCCTGGCGGGGTTGAAGATAGCCTGGTAGGATTTTATGGTGCAAGGAACAGGAAACATGCGATTTGGGTAGTATTTCGTAGGTATTAGCCCACGGTTCCTAGTGTTTCCCTGGGCTCGGGGTAAGTTTCCAAAAAAATTATACTGAGGGGTCTATAATGAGAGAGGTAAAAGGCCCAGGTGTCCCAACAGGGTTTGAGATGGCCTGGTAAGATTTTATGGGCCATGGAACAGGAAATAGATGATTTGGGTAATTTTTCGTGAGTGTTAGCCCATGGTTGCTGGCGTTGCTCGGGTATCGGGGCCACCTTTCTAGAAAAATTATACCGAAGGGTCTGTAACGAGCCAGAAAGAGGCCCAGCTGGCTCGGCTGGGTTGGAGATGGCCTTGTAGGATTTTATGGGCCAAGGAATATGGAATAGGCATTTTGGGAAATTTTCATGAGTGTTAGCCCACGGTTCCTAGCGCTGCACTGGGCTCGGGGCCAAATTTCCCAAAAATTATACTAAAGGGTCGGTATCGAGCTAGGCAAGAGGCTCTGGTGGTCCGGAAGGATTGGATTATGGCCTGGTAGGATTTTATGGGCCAAGGAACAAGAAATAAGCTTTGGGTAGTTTTTTGTGGGTGTTAGCCCACGATTCCTGGAGCTGCCCGGGGCTTGGGGTTAACTTTCCCAAAAGATTATACCGCGGGGTCTGTCATGAGCCAAGAAAGAGGCCCAGGTGTCTCGGTGGTGTTGGAGATTGCCTGGTAGGATGTTATAGGCCATGGATTAGGAAAATAGGCGATGTGGGCAGTTTATCATGGGCGTTAGCCCACAGTTCCTGGCGCTGCTCGGGGCTTGGGGCCAACTTTCCTAAAAAATTATACCGAGAGTCCTTAACAATCCACACAAGAGGCCTATCTGTCCTGGTGGGGTTGGATATTGATTTGTAGGATTTTATAGGACAAGGAACAAGAAACAAGCTATTTTGACAATTTTTTGTCGGTATTAGCCCACGGTTCATGGTGCTGCCCGGGGCTCGGGGATAACTTTCTCAAAAACCTATACTGAGGGGTTCATAACGAGCCAGGAAAGAGGCCCAAATGGCCCGACAAGGTTGGAGATGGCCTGGTAGGATTTTAAGGCCATGGAACAGGAAACAGGCGATTTGGGTAGTTTTTCCTAGGTGTTAGCCCACGGTTCCTGATGCTGCTCGGGACTCAGGGCCAACTTTGTTGAAAAATTATATCGAGGGGTCCATAATGAGCTAGGCAAGAGGCCTAGCTAGCCCGGCAGGGTTAGAGATGGCCAGGTAGGATTTTATGGGTTAAGGCATAGGAAACAGGTGATTTGGGTGTTTTTTCGTGCTTGTTAGCCCACGGTTCCTGGCACTGCCTAGGGCTCGGGTCCAACTTTCCTAAAACATTATACTGAAGGGTCCTTAACAATCCATGCAAGTGGCCCAGCTGGCCCGACGGGGTTGAAGATGGCCTGGTGTATTTTATGGGCCAAGAAACAAGAAACAAGTGATTTTGACAATTTTTCGCGGGTATTAGCCCATGGTTCCTGGAGTTGCCTGGCGCTCGGGGCCAACTTTCTCAAAAAGTTATATCGAGAGGTGAATAATGAGCTAAGTAAGAATCCAGGTGTCCCAGCAAGGTTGGAGATGGCGTTGTAGGATTTTAGGGTTCAAGGAACAAGAAACAAGCGATTTAGGCAATTTTTCATGGGTGTTAGCCCATGATTTCTGGCGCTGCCTGGGGCTCAGGACCACCTTTCTCAAAAACATACACCGAGGGTTCCGTAGCAATCAAGGAAATAGGCCTTTTTGGCACGGTGGGGTTAGAGATGGCCTGGTAGGATTTTATGAGCCAAGAAACAGGAAACAGGCAATTTGGGTAATTATTTGTGGGTGTTAGCCAACAGTTCCTGGCGTTGACCGAGGTTCGAGGCCAACTTTCTCAAAAAAAAATATTGAGGGATCCTTAACGATCCAGGCAAGAGGCTCAGCTAGCCCAGCAAGGTTGGAGATGGCTTGGTAGGATTTTAGGGCCATGGAATAGGAAACAGATGATTTAGGCAGTTTTTTGTGGGTGTTAGCCCATGGTTCCTAGCGCTGCCCGTGGCTCGGAGCCAACTTTCTTAAAAAATTATACCAAGGGGTCCGTAATGAGCCAAGCAAGAGGCGTAGCTGGCCCGGTGGGGTTGGAGATAGCCTGGTAGGATTTTATGGGTTAAGGAACAGGAAATAGGTGATTTAGGCAGTTTTTTATGGTTGTTAGCCCACGGTTCCTTGCACTGCCCGGGTCTCAGGGACATCTTTCCTAAAACATTATACTAACGGCTCCTTAAGAATCCACGCATAAGGCCTAAATGGACCGTCTCGGTTGGAGATAGCCTGGTAGGATTTTATGGGCCAAGGAACAGAAACAAATGATTTTGAAATTTTTTTGTGGGTGTTAGCCCACAGTTCCTGGCGCTACCCGAGGCTCAAGGCCAACTTTCCCAAAAAATTATACTGATGGTCCGTAAAGAGTGAGGCAAGAGGCCCAAGTGTCCCAACGGGGTGTGAGATGGCCTGGTATGATTTTATGGCCCAAGAAACTGAAAACAGGCACTTTGGGCATTTTTTATGGGTACTAGCACATGGTTCCTGGTGATGCACGGGGTTCTGGGCTAACTATACCAAAAATTTATATTGAGGGTTCCGTAACGAGCCAGTAGGAATTTATGGGCTAAGGGACAGAAACAGGCAATTTAGGTAGATATTTGTGGGTGTCAGACCACGGTTCCTTGTGCTACCTCGAGCTCAAGACCAACATTCCTAAAAAGTTATACCAAGGGGTTCATAACGAGCCAAGAGAGAGGCCTAGTTGGACCGACGAGGTTGGAGATGGTCTGGTAGGATTTTATGGGCCAAAGCACAAGAAACAAGCGATTTGGATAGTTTTTCGTGGGTGTTAGTCCACTGTTCTTGGTGATGCCTGGGGCTCGGGGCAAGCTTTCTAGAAAATTTATATTGAGGATTCCGTAATGATCCAAGAAAGATACCTAGCTAGCTCGGCGGGGTTGGAGATGATCTGGTAGGATTTTATGGGCCAACGAACAGGAAACAAGCGATTTGGGTAGTTTTTTGTGGGTTTTAGCCCACTGTACCTGGCGCTTCTAAGGGCTCGGGCCTAACTTTCTTGAAACGTTACACCGAGGGATCCTTAATGAGCTAGGCAAGAGGCCCAGCTAGCTCGGCGGGGTTGGAGATGGCCTTGTAGGAATTTATGCACCAAGGAACAATAAACATACAATTTGGGCAGTTTTTCATGGGTGTTAGCCCATGGTTCTCAGTTATGCCTAGGGCTCGGGGCGAACTTTTCCAAAATATTAGATCGAGGGGTCCGAAATGAGCTGGGCAAGAGGCCCAAATAGACCGACGGGGTGTGAGATGTCCTGGTAGGATTTTATGGGCCAAGGAATAGGAAACAGGCGATTTGGGCAGTGTTTCGTAGGTGTTAGCCCATGGTTCTTGGCACTGCTAGGGGCTCGAGGATAACTTTCCCAAAAAAATACACTAAGGGGTCCTTAACAATCCACACAATAGGTCCAGGTTTCCCAGCGGATTTAGAGATGGCCTTGTAGGATTTTATGGGCCAAAGAACAGGAAACATATGATTTTCGCAATTATTCGTGGGTGTTAGCCCATGGATCCCAGCACTGCCCGTGGCTCGAGGTCAACTTTTCCAAAAATTTATACCTAGGGGTACATAATGAGTCAGGCAAGAGGACTAGGTATCCTAGTGGGGTTGGATATGGCTTGGTAGGATTTTATGGGCTAAGAAACAGGAAAAGGCGAATTTGGCAGTTTTTCATGGGTGTTAGCCCACGGTTATCGGCGCTGCCCAGGGCTCGGGACTAACTTTCCCAAAAAATTATGTCAGGGGTTCGTAACGAGCTAGGCCAGAGGCCCAGGTGACCTGGTGGGGTTGGAGATGGCCTGGTAAGATTTTATAAGCCAAGGAATAACAAACAGGCAATTTGGGTAGTTTTTCGTGAGTGTTAGCCCACGGTTCCTGGTGTTGCCTGAGGCTCGGGGCTAGCTTTCCCAAAAACATATATTGAAGGGTCCTTCATGATCAAGGAAAGAGGCCCAGCTAGCCCGACAGGGTTGGAAATAGGTTGGTAGGATTTTCTGGTCCTAGGAACAAGAAACAGGCTATTTTGGCAAATTGTTGTGGGTGTTAGCCCACAGTTCCTGACACTGCCCATGAATCAAGGCCAACATTTTCAAAAAATTATATTGATGTGTTCGTAACAAGGCGGGCAAGAGGCCCAGGTGTCCGAACGGGGTTGGAGATGACTTGGTAGGATTTTATGGGCCAAGGAACAAGAAAAAAGTGATTTAGGTAGTTTTTTGTGGGTGTTAGCCCACAGTTATCAGTGTTGCCTTGAGCACAAGGCTAACTTTACTAAAAAATTAAACCATCCGTAATGAGCTAGGCAAGAGGCCCAGGTGGCCCAACGGGGTTGGAGATGGTCTGGTAGGATTTTATGAGCTAAGAAACAAGAAATAGACAATTTGGGCAATTTTTTGTAGGTGGCCCACGGTTCTCGGTGTTGCCCACGGCTCAGAGCTAACTTTCATGAAAAATTATACCGAAGGGTCCGTAACGATCCAGGCAACAGGCCCAGGTGGCCTAGCGGTGTTTGAGATAGCTTGATAGGATTTTATGGGCCAAGGAAGAGGAAAGAGGTGATATGGGCAGTTTTTCGTGGGTGTTAGCCCATAGTTCATAGTGTTGCCCTAGGATCAGGGCCAACTTTACAAAAAAAATATACCGAGGGGTCCTTAACAAGCCACGCAAGAGGCTCAGGTGGCCCAGCGGGGTTGGAGATGACAGATATGATTTTATGGGCCAAGGAACAGGAAAGCGATTTGGGCAGTTTTTCATGGGTGTTAGCCTACGGTTCCTGGCGCTGCATAGGCCTCGGGGCCAACTTTCTTGAAAAATTACATCAAGGAGTCCGTAACGAGCTGGGAAATAGGCTTAAATAGCTCGGCAGGGATGGAGATGGCCTTGTAGGATTTTATGGCCCAAGGAATAGAAAACAAGCGATTTAAGCAGTTTTTCTTGGGTGATAGCCCATGGTTCTTAGTGATGCCTGGGACTTGGGGCCAACTTTCCTAAAATATTATACCGAGAGGTCCATAATGATCCAGGCAAGAGGCTTAGATGGCCCAGCAGGGTTGGATATGGCCTGGTAGGATTTTTTGGGCCAAGGAATAGGAAACAAGTGATTTGGGCAGTTTTTCATGGGTGTTATCCCACAGTTCTTGGAACTGCCCGGAGCTCTAGGCCAACTTTCCCGAAAATATATATTAAGGGGTCCTTAACAACCCACGTAAGAGGCCCAGGTATCCCAGCGGGGTTGGAAATGTCTTGGTAGAATTTTATGGGCTAAGGAACAGGAAATAGGCAATTTTGGTAATTATTCGTGGGTATTAGCACACGATTCCTGGCGCTGATCGAGACTCGAGGCCATTTTTCTCAAAATATTATGTCGAGGAATCCCTAACAAGCAAGGAAAGAGGCCCAGGTAACCCAATGGGGTTGGAGATGGCCTGGTAGGATTTTATGAGCCAAGAAACAGGAAATAAGCAATTTCGGTAGTTTTTTGTGGGCTTTAGCCCACGGTTCTCGGTTCTGTCCGGGGCTCGAGGCTAAAATTCCAGAAAACTTATACCGAGGGGTTTGTAATGAGCCAGGTAAGAGGCTCAGGTTTCCCAATGGGGTTGGAGATATCTTGGTAGGATTTTATGGGCCAAGGAGCACGGAAAAAGCAATTTTAGCCATTTTCATGAGTGTTAGCCCACGGTTATCGACACTGCCTGGGGCTCAGGGCTGAATTTCCAAAAAAATTATATCGAGAGGTCCGTAACAACCCAGGCAAGAGGTCTAAGTGGCCCAGTAGGGTTGGATATAGCCTTGTTAGATATTTGGGGCAAAGAACAGGAAACAAGCGATTTTGGCAATTTTTCGTGGGTGTTAGCCCACGATTCTTGCCCGGTGCTCGGGGATAACTTTCCCAAAATATTATACCGAGGGGTCCATAACGGTCCAGGCAAGGGCGCAGGTGGCTCGAAGGTGTTGGAGATCGCCTGGTAAAATTGTATAGGCCAAGGAACGGGAAACAGGCAATTTGGAAAAACTTTGTGGGTATTAGCCCACGGTTCTTGGCGTTGCCCGAGCTCGGGGACAACTTTCCTAAAATAATACACTGAGGGGTCCATAACCAGCCAGATAAAAGGCCCAGCTTGCCTGGCTGGGTTGGAGAAGTTCTGGTAGGATTTTATGGGTCAATGAATAGGAAATAAGCAATTTAGGCCATTTTTCGTGGGTATTAGCCCACGGTTCGTGGTGCCCACGGCTAACTTTCTCAAAAAGTTATATTGAGGGGTCTGTAACAAGCCAGGCAAGAGTCCTAGGTGGCTCAATGGGGTTGGAGATGGCCTGATGGATTTTATGGCTAAGGAACAGGAAACAGGCGATTTGGGCAAGTTTTCGTAGGTGTTAGCCCACGGTTATCGGCGCTGCTTGGGGTTCGATTCCAGCATTCCTGAAATATTATACCTAGGAGTCCATAACGAGACAGGCAAGAGGCCCAGGTGGCTCGACAGGGTTGAAGATGGCCTAGTACGATTTTATGGGCCATGGAATAGGAAACAAGCAACTTGAGCAGTTTTTTGTGGGTGTTAACTTTCACAAAACAATATACTGAGAGGTCCTTAACGAGTCATACAAGAGGCTCAGGTGGCCCGACGGTGTTGGAGATGACCTAGTACGATTTTATGGGCCAAGAAATAGAAAACAAGCGGGGTGTTAGCCCATGGTTCTTGGGGCTGCCTGGGGATCGGGGCCAACTTTCACAAAAAATTATACTAAGGGGTCCATAACGAACTTGGAAAGATGCCCAGGTGGGCCGACGGGGTTGGAGATGGTCAAGTAGGATTTTATGGTCCATGGAACAGGAAATAGGTGATTTGGGATGTTTCTTCGTGGGTGTTAGCCCACGGTTCCTGGCGCTGCCCGGGGCTCAGGGCTAACTTTCCTAAAAAAGTATACTAAAGGGTCTATAAAGATCCAGGAAAGAGGCCCAGGTGGCTCGAAGGGGTTGGAGTTGGCCTTGTAGGATTTTATGGGACATGAAATAGGAAACAACCGATTTGGGTAGTTTTTTGTGGGTGTTAGTCGACGATTCCTAGTGCTGCCTGGGGCTCGAGGCCAACTTTCCTGAAATATTATATTGAGGGGTTCGTAATGAGCAAGGAAAGAGACCCAGCTGGTCCAATGGGGTTAGAGATGGCATGGTAGGATTTTATGAGCTATGAAATAAGAAACATGTGAATTGGGCAATTTTTCATAGGTGTTAGGCCACGATTCCTAGCGCTGCCCGGTAATCGAGACCAACTTTCTTGAAATATTATACCAACGGGTTAGTAACGAGCTTTGAGAGAGACCCATCTTGTCCGATAAGGTTGGTGATGGCCTGGTAGGATTTTATGGGTTTAGGAACTGGAAACAGGCGATTTGGATAGTTTTTCATGGGTGTTAGCCCAAGATTCCTGGAGCTGCTCGGGGCTCGGTGCCAACTTTCCAAAATTATTATACCAAGGGTTCCTTAATGGTCCAAGCAAGAGGCTTAGGTGTCTTGGCAGGGTTAGAGATGGACTGGTAAGATTTTATGGGCCAAGGAATAGAAAACAAGCAATTTGGGATTTTTTTTGTGGGTGTTAGCCCACAGTTCCTGGCGCTGCTCGGGGCTCGGGGGAAACTTTCCTAAAAAATTATACCAAGGGGTCCGTAATGAGCCAGACAAGAGGCCCAACTAGCTTGGT
Source organism: Solanum aculeatissimum (assembly GCA_038996855.1). Classification (NCBI taxonomy): domain Eukaryota; kingdom Viridiplantae; phylum Streptophyta; class Magnoliopsida; order Solanales; family Solanaceae; genus Solanum; species Solanum aculeatissimum. The sequence continues at coordinate 4,685 of JBCEWC010000416.1, read as the reverse complement.
GGGATTGGAGATGGCCTGGTGAATTTTATGGGCCAAAGAATAGGAAACAGGCGATTTAGGCAATTTTTTGTGGGTGTTAGCCCATGGTTCCTGGCGCTTCCCAGGGCTCGAGGACAACTTTCCAAAATTATTATACCTAGGGGTCCTTAACGAGCCCGAAAAAGGTTTAGGTGTCCTGACAGTATTGAAAATGGCCTAGTAGGATTTTATGGGCAAAGGAACAGGAAACAGGTGATTTGGGAAGTTTTTCGTGGGTATTATCCCACGGTTCCTGGCGCTTACCAGTGCTCGTGGACAACTTTTCCAAAATATTATACTGAGGGATTTGAATCGAGCTAGGAAAGAGGCCCAGGTGTTCTGACAGAGTTGGAGATGGGCCGGTAGGATTTTATGGGCCAAGGAACAGGAAACAGGTGATTTGGGATTTTTATTGTAGGTGTTAGCCCACGGTTACTGGCGTAGCCCGGGGTTCGGAGCCAAATTTTCATAAATATTATACCAAGGGGTCCATAACGAGCTAGGCAAGAGTCTTAGGTGTCCTGGCGGGGTTGGAGATGGTCTGGTAGGATTTTATGGGCCAAGGAACAAGAAAAAGTCAATTTAGGAAATATTTCATGGGATTTTGCCCACGATTCCTGGCGCTGCCTGGGGCTCGAGGCCAACTTTCCAAAAATAATATATGAAGAGGTCTGTAACAAGACAGATAAGAGGCCTAGGTGGGTCAGCGGGGTTAGAGATAGCCTGGTAGAATTTTATGGGCCAAGGAACAGGAAAATAATTATTTGGGTAGTTTTTCGTGGGGGCTAGACCACAGTTCTAGGCGTTGCCTGGGGCTCGGGGACAAATTTCTTGAAATATTATATCGAGGGGTCCGTAACGAGCCAAGAAAGAGGCCCAGCTGGTCTGACAGGGTTGGAGATGGTCTAGTGGATTTAATAGGCTAATGAACAGGAAACAAGCAATTTGAATTTTTCAAGGGTGTTAGTCCACGATTCGCGATGCTACCCGGGGCTCAAGGCCAACTTTCCTAAAAAAATTATATTGAGGGATCCGTTACAAGCTAGTAAAGAGTCTCAGGTGGCCCGACAGGGTTGGAGATGGTCTGGTAGGATTTTATGGGCCAAGGAACTGGATACAGGCGATTTGGGTAATTCTTCATAGGTGTTAGCCCACGGTTCTCGACGTTGCTCAGGGCTCGGGGCCATTTTTTCCAAAATATTATACCGAGGGGTCCGTAACAAGCCAGGAAAGAGTCCTATGTGGCTCGATGGGGTTAGAGATGGTCTTGTAGGATTTTATAGGCCGAGGAACAAGAAACAGGTGATTTGGCCAATTTTTTGTAGGTGTTAACCCATGGTTCTCAGCGCTACCCAGGGCTCGGGGCTAACTTTCCCAAAAACTTATACCGAGGGGTCCGTAAGGAGTAAGATTTTATGGTCCAAGGAACAGAAAACCAGTGATTTGAGTAGTTTTTTATGGGTGTTAGCCTAAGGTTCCTAGCGCTTTCTAGGGATTGGGGCAAACTTTCACGAAATATTATACCGTGAGGTTTGTAACGAGCCAGGAAAAAGGCACAGCTGGCCCGATGGGGTTGGAGGCTGCCTGGTAAGATTTTATGGGCCACGGAATAGGAAATATACAATTTGGGCAATTTTTTGTAGGTGTTAGCCCACGATTCCTGGCACTTCCCGGGGCTCAAGGCCAAATTTCCCAAAACTTATATTGAGGGGTCCGTAATAAGCCAGGAAAGAGGTCCAGCTGGCCTTGCAGGTTTGGAGATGCCCTGGTAGAATTTTATGAGTCAAGGAACAGGAAACAAGCAATTTGGGCAGTTTTACATAAGTTTTAGCCCACGGTTCTTGGAGCTGCTCGTGGCCAACTTTCTGGAAAAATTATACTGAGGGGTCCATAATGTGCCAGGAAAGAGTCTTAGGTGGCCCGATGGAGTTGGAGATGGCCTTTTAGGATTTTATGGGCCAAGGAATAGGAAATAGGCGATTTATGTAGTTTTTTGTGGGTGTTAGCACTCGGTTCCAGGCACTGCCTAGGGCTCGGCACCAACTTTCTCGAATATTTATACTGAGGGGTCTGTAATGAGGCAGGTAAGAGGCCTAGTAGGCCTTGAGGGGTTGAAGATGGCCTGGTAGGATTTTATGGTCAAAAGGAATAGGAAATAGGCAATTTGGGCAGTTTTTCGTGGAAGTTAGCCCATGGTTCCTAGCGTTTCTCGGTGAAAAATTTCCAAAAACATTATATCGAGGGTCCTTAATGAGCTAGGCAAGAGGCCCAACTGGGTCGACAGGGTTGGAGATGGCCTCGTAGGATTTTATGGGCCAAGGAATAGGAAATAGATAATTTGGGTAGTTTATTGTGGGTGTTAGCCCACGGTTCCAAGCGCTGCTTGGGGCTCGGGGCCAACTTTACTCAAAATATTATACCAAGGGGTTTGTAATAATCCAAGAAAGAGGCCCAGCTGGCCTGACAGGGTTTGAGATGGCCTCGTAGGATTTTATAGACCAAGAAACAGGAAATAGGTGATTTGGGTAGTTTATCATAGACGTTAGCCCACGGTTCCTAGCATTGCCCGGGGTTCGGGGCCAAATTTCCAAAAACAATATACTAAGGAGTCCTTAACGAGCCACACAAGAGGCCCAGGTATCCCGGCATGGTTGGAGATGGCCTGGTAGGACTTTATAGGCTAAGGAAAAGGAAACTGTCGATTTTGACAATTTTTCATGGGTTTTGGCCCACAGATCCTGGCGTTGCTCAGTGCTTGCCAACTTTCTCAAAACATTATACTAAGGGGACCGAAATGATCCAGGCAAGAGGCCCAGGAGGCCCGGTGGAGTTGGAGATGGCTTGGTAGGATTTTATGGACCAAGGAACAAGAAATATGCGATTTAGGCAGTTTTTTGTAGGTGTTAGCCCACAGTTCCAGGTGTTGCCCTGGGCTCGGGGCCAACATTCCCAAACAATTATACTGAGGGATCCTTAACGAGCCAATAAAGAGGCCCAGGTGGCCCGGTGGGGTTAGAAATGTCCTGGTAGTATTTTATGGGCCAAAAAACAGGAAATATATGATTTGGGATGTTTTTCATGGGTGTTAGCCCACGGTTCCAAATGTTACTCATGGCTCGGGGCTATTTTCTCAAAATATTATACTGCGTGGTCCATAATGAGCCAGTAAATAGGCCTAGGTGGTCGTCGGGGTTGAATATGGCGTAGTAGGACTTTATGGGCCAAGGAACAGGAAACAGGCGATTTGAGAAATTTTTCATTTATTTTAGCCCATGGTTCCTAGCGCTGCACGGGGCACGAAGCCAACTTTCCAAAAATATTATATTGCGGGGTCTGTAACAAGCCAGGTAAGAGGCCCAGCTGGCCCGGCGTTGTTGGAGATGGCTTGATAGGATTTTATGGGCCAAGTAACAAGAAACAGGCAATTTGGGTAGTTTTTTGTGCATGTTAGACCACAATTCATGGCGTTGCCGGGGGCTCGGGGCCAACTTACCTAAAATATTATACCGAGGGGTCCGTAAAGATCCAGGCAAGCGGCCCACGCGTCCCGACAAGGTTGGAGATAGCCTGGTAGGATTTTATGGGCCAAGGAACTGGAAATAGACAATTTGGGCATTTTTTTCGTGGGTGTGAGCCCACGGTTCATGGCTTTGCCCGGGGCTCGAGGCCAACTTTCCTGAAATATTATACTAAGGGGTCCGTAACGAGCTTGTAAAAAGGCCCAGGTGCCCCGGTGGGGTTGGAGATGGCCTAGTAGGATTTTCTGGGCCAAGGAACAGGAAACTGACAATTTGGGCAGTTGTTCATGGGTGTTAGCCCATTGTTTGTGCCGCTGCCCGGCGCTCGGGGCCAACTTTATCAAAATATTATACCGAGAGGTCCATAACGATCAAGGCAAGAGGGCCCGTTGGCCCGAAGGGGTTGGATATGGTCTGGTAGGATTTTATAATCCAAGGAATAGGAAACAGGTTATTTAGGTAGTTTTTCATGGGTGTTAGCCCATGGTTCCTGGCACTGCTAGGGGCTCGAGGCAAACTTTTTGGAATCATTATACCTAGGGGTTTGTAATGAGAAAGTAAAGAGCCCCAGCTAGCTCGGCAGGGATGGATATTGCCTCGTAGGATTTTTGGGCCAAGGAACAGGAAACAGGTGATTTTGATAGTTTATTGTGGGTGTTAGCCCACAGTTCCTAATGCTGCACGGGGCTAACTTACTCAAAAGATTATACTGAGGGGTCCGTATCAAGCCAGGCAAGAGGCCCAGCTAGCCCGGTGGGGTTGGAGATGGCCTGGTAGGATCTTATAGGCCAAGGAACAAGAAACAGGTTATTTGGGTAGGGTGTTAGCCCACGGTTCCTGGTGTTGTGCAGGGCTCAAGGCCAACTCTCCTGAAAAATTATATCAAGGGGTTGATGAGTCGCGAAAACGCGCGTCATTTGACACTTTTCTAGCTGAAATCTTTGCGAATTCTCAAGCGAATTGTTGCGTTTAATGTTTTCATAGCGTGTTGTGCAGGAAAATCAGGTAAAGGCATGATAAAAGAACAATCTGGAATAAACTGTGGCCAAACGGACAGTCTCACGGACCGTTCAATGTTCAACGGTCCGTGTAACTGACCGTTAAACATAACAGAGAGGACCTGGGCAGAAAAGAGGCAGAAATGGGCTA
>JBCEWC010000415.1:0-58365 GCA_038996855.1 Solanum aculeatissimum | reverse complement strand
TTGTTTTACTGTATCTCATCGTATTGCATCAAATAGTTAGAGAAGTCATATATTTATTTTATGAATATTTTCTTATTGGGTAAACAAAAATCGAACCGTTAGGGACCAAAAACTGATAAATCGAAAACCGATAAAAATATCTTATTGGTTTGTTATTGGTTTAACATATTTAAAAATTAAAAATCGATAAATTGAACCCATAATACATAAAATCGAATCGAACTGACTGATGCACACCCCTAACCCCCACTCCTGCCCCCAAATTTTTTTAAGAAAAATTAAAAAAAAAACACGCACACAAAAAAAAAATTTAGTACAATTAATTTTTTTTATTCTGAGTGGAGGATCTATGGGTCTATATGGGTACCCATATTTTTTCCATTTTGATCATATTTGTATGAGCTCTTAAAATAGATCACGCATATTTACCCATTTTGAAAATCTAAATGATTCATTAAAATAAATATAGATTAAATGGACTTCTTTTACCTTATATGGGTTGAAATTGTCACCCCTAGAGAGGAGAGAAGATTGAAAGACTTCTTATTTCTCTCAATAGGTTATTTATAATGAAAGATTTTTTTTTTTAATTTTATAGGAGAAACTTAACTTAGTCCGAAAGTTAAAATTCTTAACTTTTCTCCAAAAAAGTATATCAAAATATACATTCACTATGTTATATAATAATATTTATAACAAATTAAAAATATTTAAAGTATACTACTTGTAGAAATTTTCTTTTATTTTATAGTGATGTGAATCTACCGTGGATGTTAGAGTTAGAAGGCAGAAGATGTTTACACTTGAGCAAACCCCTCCTTGTTGTCAATGCTTCTACAGTTAACTGTCATCATAACAAGGAAAAAAAAATGTTTACAAATGTTAATAAAAAAAAATGGTATACTGGGGCCAAGAACAACCCTCAGGTGAGTTCATCACACTAAATAAATCAACTCATCTGACTTATAATATCATGGACAATTTCAACACCAATTAAATAGACCAGTATCTCCGTTTACTTCCACTCATATTACATTCATTATCTATATCATTATAAAATTAAATAGTAGATTCTCAACTTATCGTCCAATATACGTAATAAAAAAAGATGATCTACAGTGCTATTAGTGACAAATCTAGAATATTTTGTACAACTAACAATTTTTATTATACTAAAAAAAACTATTCTTTTTGAGTTCGATATATATTCTAAAAAAAATAGAGTTGATTTTTCATATATGATCATTCAACTAATAGTTAGTATTTTAAAAAAAAATATTTTTTTCTTGTTTCTAATAAAATAGCATTCATATACAATGTAGGGCTCACTAGGATATAGCTTATTGTGTACGTTTGTACTAACAAAGTTCACATTCATAGATGAAAGGAAAAGAAGTTATATATAAGATGTAAGAATAGTTTTAATAATAAGAACCTTTGAACTTTGATGGTTATCAAGCATCTCCTTTTCACATGTATAAATTATTTTAATTTCATTTTTTGCATCTTGTCTTTCACCAAATTTTACTTCCACCTAATTTTGAATATTCTTATTTCTAATTATATCTCTCCTTGTATGATTATACATCCAACGCAACACATCCTCATAATATGGAGAAGAAATATAAAAAGTGTTAAAAATATTTATCAAATCAAAATTTAAGCTACGGTAGAGAACATTTTATTTTAACTATTATCAGATAAACTTTGAAAATATGGAATACATTTTCTGTATTTGGTGCTCCAGTATCATGATCTATACTGAGGAAGCCAATATAGATCCTCAAGTTGGGTTTATCAGACTACAAGATTAGTGTTGAATATGGTATATTAATAATACATATATTGAGATTATTTTTTATGCACGAGTTTGATTTGGTATATTAAACATAGGCTTAATACCTAATATGATCTTTAATTTGACTACTGACAACTATGACCTCTAAATTTACCAGTGCACAAGTAGACACTTAAACTATTCAAAACTTGAACGAATAAACATATTCATCATACATGGCATTTTGCATGGCAATTTTGTGTCCTGAATTGTGTGGTGTCCTACATGTATTATGCCACATAGGACACGTGTGTTTACTGGTTCAATTTTATACAAATTTAAGTATCTACTTGTACACATCCAAAGTTGAAGGTCACAGATACTAGCTGAAGCCAAGTTAAAAGTATATGTATGTATTATGCATTTAAATAACATGTATTGCATAATTTTTAAAAATACATTAATTGGTTACAAAAAATACACTCCACAAATATGGTAAAAAAGGTATTGAGGGACAATTATATCTTTAGTCATGCTATTATATGCATTAAAGCTCTTTATATTACTAATATATATAATGAATTTTTCATGTATTAATTATACTTATATTAATATCATAAAGTATATAACTAATACTTACATCTGTTATACATGTATTAAAAAAGGTATATAAAATAAAATACTAACAAAATATAAAACTAATACTTCCTTCGTTCCATTTTATGTGGCACCATTTGACTTGACACGAACTTTAAGAAAAAAATAAGACTTTTAAAACTTGTGGTCTAGAATCATTCATAGATATTTGTGTGGTTGAAAACAGGAGCGGAGCCACCCTTGGTCAAGGGGTGTCAAGTGACACCTCTTCATCGAGAAATTACATTGTATATATAAGTCAAAAATTGATTTAATAAATAGTTATACAAGTATTGACACCTCTTGACACAAGTTAAATGTTTAATATAGTGGTTAAGAGATTCCAAAAATTACTTGAGGTTCTATCCTTGGTAGCAACATATATTTTTATTTGACACCCCTTGTTAAAAATTCTGGCTCTGCCATAATTTGAAAATTATTTCATTAAAGGTAAAAGAGAAATTTTAAAGATAAAATATTTGCAATTCTAATAAAATGACATCATTTTTTAAATAGACCAAAATTTTTTTTTACATAAAATGAAATGAACGAATTACATGCATTTTGTTAGCTACACTCCACCAAACGAATCTTAAGTAAATCAACTCATTTGACTTAAATCATGGACAATTTCAACACAAATTAAATAAACTTGCATCCCGTTTACGTCCACTCATATTATACTTATTATTTCAATTTGACCTCCAGTATACGTCATCAAAACAAGATCTACTACAGTCCAATCAGTGAACAGCTCTACAATATTTTGTACAACGAATCGACTCTATACTTTAGAAAAAATTAAATGTCATTAAATTTTTTAAAAAAATTCATTTATGTCATATGTTAAAAAGTTTAATTCATTTATGTTATTTTCATTTGAGAATAAAATCATCCATGCCATTATGGATTAGTTAAAAATCACATTTGATATTATTATCCACGTGGTGAACAATGATTTGGCCATCACATCAATATTTTAATTTTTTTTCTAAAATCAGTCAAATATTTTAAAACTCACTTGAATTTTTTTTATACAAAAAAAAAACCCAAATTATAAATTTATCCTTTTTTTATTTTTTAAAAGATAATAACATTTTATTTTAAAAGTGTCCTTTATTTTCAACGTTAACATTTTATTATGTCTTATTCAATTTCATTCACTTTCTTTTTGGTATTCGTACAAAATTGACTTTAAACACAAACAATTTGAAATTAAATTTGAAATCAAATTAAAGGAAAACCAGAGAAAATTAAAAGAATGTATAAAATCAATTAAAAAAAAAGAAAAAAAATTGTATTTATTTGAGAAAATTTATAAAAGTTATGTATATTTGAGAAAATTTCGGATGCATTTATTATTTGATTTTTGAAAAAAATAAGAAGTGAGAAATTTGGTTTTTAAAAAAAAATAATGATTTGGCTGAGTCCTCGTTCGCTACGTGGACACAATAGTTTTGCAAAATCGGATGTGATTTTCAGTTAATCCATAATGGCATGATGAGTCTTTTCTCAAACGAAAATGATATAGGTGAGCCAAATTTTTAACAAATGGCATAGATGAACCTTAAGTTCGATGACATCTTTGAGCCTTTTTCAAAAAAAAAATATCATTCTATTTGTGTCTGATATATAAAAAGAAATATGATTGATTTATCATATAGTCACTCAACTAATAATTCATATTTCAGAAAGCCTTTTTTTTTAGTTCTAATTTTCTTGAACAAAAATTAAAAAAATGACTTTTTGAAATAATAACTTTTAATTAAGTGATCATATATAATGTACGCTCAGTAAGATATAATTTATTGTGTCATATTACAAAGACCACATTGATAGCAAAAAAAAAAAAAAAGTTATACATAAGATGTAAGGATACTTTTAAATTTTATTGGTATGAGAACCTTTTGACACACCATTTAAAAAGTGTCTATGAGCGATTTTAGCCCAACAACTGATACCACAACTAATAGTCAATGTGGTGAGTATAAAATTAATGGAGTAATACCAATTGAATTTTGAAGTGTTGTTACTGTGTGTAGCATATTGTCACAATTTTGAACGGGTTATGAGTGACATCCACACTAATCCTCCGATGAGTGAACTGATACTCTAACCCAACTAGCACAATTTAGGCAATATAAAGTTACACCAACAAGTTTAAATAAGCAACAAACTGAGTTTCCATAAACTCAAGTAGAAATTTAATCAAATAAAAAATATTCCCAGAAACTGAAAGTCATTACACCTAAACTCTATTTAAGTGTCTAATATGTGAGGGTGTGATCTGAAAACTAAACATTCAATAAGTAATCTTCTGATTCTGGAATAAGTGGTTCAAGATAAGAGAAGAATCTATGGCAGCTCGAAAGATGCTAGCTCACCCTTGAATCCTTAAATCAATAATCACTTAACTGAAGTTTATTTGCAGCCATCTGAAGAGCTTTTTACTCAATTAAAAAAGAACAAGTGCAGTATCAGTACACATAATAACAATGAACCGTTAAGATCACACACTACTCCAATAAGCAAGATATATACAAGTAACTATAACATAGTAAGTCATACATATACTGAAAAATAATAAGTTCACAAATCATGCTAGACATACCAATTTCATAATCAACAATCTCAACACAAATTCAACCATGATCCTCTCAAGGGATCCACACCCAAACAAGTTATGTGACGAAATATAATACCTGATTAAATATGTGTCAAAACGTGACACCCGATCCAAAAACATAATCACAATCATAATGAATAATTCACAACTTGTCAGGTTCAAGCAATAGGTTCATTCCATGCAATTAGATCATGACAATCATTAATTGGCTTTATGTCATCATCCCATCTTTTACATAGATGCACAAAGTACTATAAAGTAGTTAACATGCATATTGAAAGTGCAAGGGGGGGGGGGGGAGGGGGAGGGGGGTGAATTGAATTTTCTTCGCTTTTCGCTTAGAGTTGTTACCAGTTAGTCAGCTAGTTTGAGTAATAGTTGACTAGGACTGAGAAAATTAAAGGTAGAAATTTAAGTGCGTAAAAGGAAATTCAACATCGAATGTTTTTATACTAATTGAGATACAAAGTAGATCTTACGTCCAGTCCTCTTGGGTTGCAAGGGATATCTCTTCAAGACTTTGAAAGTTGAGATAATATTACTCTCTCCTTTTTTTTTTGTTTTTCTTTTTCTTTTGATACAATCCTTTCTTTCAAATTCTTTTCTCTCTCTTTTTTCTTACACAATAAATCAAAAACGAATTACAATACTTTTCTTAAAGATGAAGAGCTTGAAGAAAATATTAATTGTTGTAGGCTTGTATGTTTCTTGAGATATCTGGATGCCTACTTTTATTTGAATAGATGAAATCCCAAGGGATTTGATCCTTGGAATCAGGCAATGGTGATTCCTTCTTCCAAACATAAGAATAAGACTTTAGGATAGACAATCATATGATCTTTCCCAAATTTGTGTAGATCTATCTTCAGAGAGAATATCCTTTTGATTGATCCTGATTGATTCTTCAGTTGAGCATGTTCTTACTTGTTTCCTGATTACTTGGTTGATTGATATTTTTTTCAAATCAGGCGTACTTAATTGATTTTTTGGATCTCCTTGATTTAAATCGTCCATTGATTTCGACCCTTCCTGGATCTTCTTGATGGATCTGCTTCAGTATTAAATCCTCCATCCTTTTGAATTTTTTTCCTTTTTTTATGTTTCCTGTTAAGTCATCAATTAAAATAATATCCAGATCTTTGATTTTGCTTGATTTCCTGATCTTGTAGATTTTCTCCTTGATTATTTTTTTGATTCAATATTTGTTTGATTAATTTACTAATTTCTTCTTGTTTCGTGTTGCTTGATTGATTTTTCATTTATTGACTTCTTACTAATTGTGATCCTTGATTGATTCTTAATTGGTTCTTGATTGATTTTCAATCTCATTAAATTTATTGTTTTCCTTCTATTCCGTAGTCATAGGATCCGGATTGATCTCATCAAATTATTGCTTCCAAGTGCAGTTCATTGTATTTTCTTTTTGATGTTGTTTTCACCATATGTACTGAATTTCCATTGGTTTGATTCCTACAAGTGATCATCATCAAAATTAAAGAATATTAGCACTAAAAATCTCCCCCTTTATGATGATGATAATTTTAGTAATAGTGAGTTGACTTCTTTATTATTTAAAGTTGAATTTCTAATGCTCCCCTTGAATCAGTTATGTTCTGTAGTGCTCTCCTTGAATCAGTACCAACATATAGTTGACTTTCTATTGCTCTTCTTTTCTATTCTTTCTCCCCCTTTGACATCAACAAAAAGAAAATAATTGGGCAATAAGCAGTAAGGTAGGAATATAGAGCACAATATATAGATACTAATATTTCAAGGCACATAAACAATCCAAACAGAAGAGAGTTCAAAATAAAACAACAAAAAAAGAGTAACAACATAAGGACAGTACACATAATTAAGAAAAATGAGTCAATAAATAAGCAGAAAATAAATTTAAAATGATTTTGGAACAATATTCAAGGATTCTCTGAGATTACAAAATTTTTCTTCAAGAAGGAATTTTATAAAAATATCAGCTAATTGATTTTCGGTATTTACAAAAATAATTTTAATATTACCATTTAAAATATGATCTCTAACAAAATGATATTTAATATCAATGTGCTTAGCCCTAGAATGATGCACAAGATTTTTAGAAAGGCAAATAACACTAGAGTTATCACAAAATTGAGTAGGTTTTGCAACAATATCGTAATCAACTAATTGATGAATCATCTAGAGAATTTGAGTACTATATAAATCTATTGCCACATATTAAACTTCTGTGGTGGAGATGGATACACATTTTTGTTTCTTGCTATTTCAAGAGATCAAAGATTCTCTACGAAATTGACAAGATTCACTAATATTTTTTCGATCAACTTTATCATCTGCATAGTCAGCATCTGAAAATCCACGAAGATTAAAAACATACGACTTTTTATACCAAAGATCATAGGAAGAGGTTCCCACTAAATAACGAATAATTTTTTTTTACCATAGTTAAATAGGATTCCTAAGGGGTCGTTTGAAATATAGCACATTAACAGACACTAAACATAATATCGGGTCGACTAGCCGTGAGATAGAGAAGAGATCCAATCATACCTCTGTATTTGAATTCATCAACATCCTTACCATTTGGATTAAGATCCAAGTTGCATGATGGACTCATGGAAGTACTGATAGGCTTTGCGTTCTCCATTCTAAATTTTTGGATTAATTCCTTAGAATACTTACTTTGGAAAATGAAGATGCCTTGATCAGATTGAAAGATTTACAGTCCCAGAAAGAATGTTAACTCACCCATAAGGCTCTTTTCAAACTCACTTTGCATTAGATTGACAAACTCCTAGCACAAATCATCATCAGTACTTCCAAAAATAATATCATCAACATAAATTTGAATAATAATATTATTAGGGGATGATTTTTTTTATAAAGAGAGTAGGTCAATACTCCCTCAAGAAAAATCATGATTTAGAAAAATTTTACTTAGACAATCATATCAAGCCCCAGGAGCTTGTTTGAGTCCATAAAAAATTAAAGAAAGTTTAAAAACATGGTGAGAAAAATTAGGATATTCAAACCAAGGGATTATTTTACACAAACTTCTTCTATAAATTTATTTTAAAAGGCAATTTTGACATCCATTTAAAATAGTTTAAAACCTTTAAAAGCAGCATATGCTAAGAGAATACGAATAGATTCTAACATTGCAATAGGAGTGAAAGTTTCATCGTAGTCGACTCCCTCCTGTTGAGATATCCTTGGGCTACCAGTTTTGCTTTGTTCCTGATTACTTTTCCATCTTCATTCAACTTATTTCTAAAAACTTATTTGATTCCGATGATGGAAGTGTTTTCAGGTTTGTGAACCAAGGTCCGGACTTGATTCTTTTCAAATTGATTGAGTTCCTCCTTCATTGCTTTAACCCATTCACTATCTTTCAGTGCTTCTTCAACCCTTTTTGGTTCTTGTTGGGAAATGACTGCTATATTAGCACTTTTCTAGCTTAAAACTTTGGTTCTCATTCCGTCACTTACATTTCCAATGATGAACTTCTTTGGGTAATCAGGTTCACTCCTCCATTCATTTGGAACTGATTATGTTTTCAGCTGACTCTCATTGTCATTAGTTGACTGGTCTTTTTCTATAACTTCTCTATAGGAAATCACCACACTTTGAGAGTTAGTAATCTCTTCATCGTCAGAGCTGCACCTTTTCTCAAAAGATTAATTAGATTCATCAAAGACAATATGAATAGACTCTTCTATGGAAGACATACACTTATTAAAAACTCTATAAGATCTACTAGAATTTGAGTAACCAAGAAAGATACCTTCATCACTGCGGGGATCAAATTTACTCAAATTTGTTTTACCATTATTGTAGATGAAATATTTGCAGCCAAAAGGATAGAAATAATCAATGTTTGATTTCTTCTCGTTCCACAACTCATAAGGAGTTTTTTTTTTCAGAATGGGTCTAATAAGACACCTGTTAAGAATGTGATATGTGGTGCTTACTGCTTCAACCCAGAAATGATGAGGAAGGGCATCCTCACATATCATGATTCTGGTCATGTGTTGTAGAGTCCGACTTCTTTCTTTCAACAACTCTATTTTATTGAGGAGTTCATGGAGCTAAGAAGTTGTGATCATATCCTTCTTTATTGGATAAACTTTCAAATACTTTGCTTTCAAACTCTCCTCCATGATCACTTCTAAATGAGATAATATAGTACCCCTTTTCTCTTTGAACTTTCTTACAAAAGAACTCAAAATTCTTTAAGGTATCATCTTTGTTAGCCAAAATTATTATTCAAGTGAAACGATAATAATCATTAACAATTACAAAAATATATTTTTTCCTCCAATTCTAGCAGTTCTGGTGGGACAAAAAAGGTCCATGTAAAGGAGTTGCAGAGGTTTTGTAGTAGAAATAATATCTTTAGTTAAAAAAGAATTTCTAGTTTGGTTACCCAGTTGACATGCGTCACAGATGTGATCCTTGGTATAATCCATCTTTGGTAGGCCAATAATCAGATCAAGTCGAGAAAATTTTTCAATGAGTCCCATGCTAGTGTGTCCCAATTTTATGTGCCAGATTCATGTATCTTTTGATATAGAGGCTAGACAAATGTGTTCAGTTGGTCCTTTGACAGAATCAAGGATATACACATTTTTATCTCCACTTCTAAGAAGAATTTCTTTTTCAGAGTTGTCTTCAATAATGCATCCTTTCTTTTTAAATCTTACTTTCAGATCAGAGTCACATAGTTGACTGATACTCAGCAAATTATACTTTAACCCTTTCACAAGATAAGCATTAGTAATATCACATGATTCGTTGAATGAGATAGTACCAATACCAATTACAGTTCCAGTGGAGTTCTATCCAAAGTGAATTTTTCACCCTTGTAATCTACAACGAATTTAAACAAATATTTATTATCAGTCATGTGATTTGAACCACACTATCAAAATACTATTTTTCTTTAGATTTAGTGTGATGTTCTTACAAAACGAGATTAATTTTGATTTTTAGGTACCCAAGTATTTTTGTGTCCTTTCTGGTTAGTATTTCTCCAAACCATGTTAGATGGCTTTGAGTGACGAAATCTGCATCTGGAGTAGATGTGATCAGATTTTTTACAATAATGACAAGAGTATTTACTAGATTTGTCTACGCTAGAAAGATTAAAAAATTCACTTTGAAAACTAATCGACTTAAAAGATCTGTTAAGATCAAATATATTTTGCGTATTTTTTAGATAATTTTTAAGATTAAACTTTTCTTCGTCCAGAAGATCTCTTTCAATAGCACAAACTTCAAGTTTGATTTCTAAAGCATTTTTCTCATCTTGAATAGATCTAATATTCTCAAAGGATTTTTTAAGTCTATAATGGCTCGATCTAGCAGAGCTCTCAACTCCAAACTATTTTTGCAAAAAAAATTTTTTTTACTTGGTTGATTTCACCCATTACCATGAAGTACACATTTTCAGATTCTTCTTGATCATATTCAAAAGTGTCTTCGTCGTCCAACTGCTGAAGGCTTTGTTTTTATTTTGTCCTTGAAAGTATCTTGTTTTGGCTTCAGGACATTCACTTGCAATGTGTCTAAATTTTCCACAGTCATAGCACCTGCCATCATTTCTGTTGAAGTTAGTAATTTATTTATTTTTCAAAAAATTTTGCTTACCTCGTCGTTGATTTCTATTACGCTTGTAGGTCTTCATTACTGATTTAGTAATTAACGCGATTTCATTTTCATTTAGATCCTTTTCATCCTCTTGATTTTCATCAGAGACTTTGAATGTAACTGATTTTTTCATATCATTCTCTTTCTTCTTTTTGTTGAGATGGTTCTTCTCAAATTCGATCAAATCACCCCTGACTTTATCATATGTGAGGCTCTTAAGATCCATGTTTTCAAGGGCAATAACTTTGACATGCCATTGAGGAGGCAGACTTCTGAGGATTCTTCTAATGTGTTCAAAGGGAGGGTATTCTTTTTCAGCCGCTTTGAGTTCACTAATGATCTTGTTGAGACGAGCAAATATACTTTCAACTGATTCACCTTCCTTCATTTGGAATAACTCATACTCATAGACAAGAAGGTTGATAATTATTTCCTTGATCTTGTCAGTTCCTTCATAGGTGACTTCATGTTTGTCCCACATTTCCTTGGCAGTTTCACAACTAGAGATTCACATTCCTCTCCACTAATGGCATAGCAGAGAACGTTCTTTGCTTTGTAATTGATTTGAATAACTTTCATTTGCTTATTTTTGTAGTGCTTCAGACTAGGTATGACTGGTGTTTGGCTTCCTTCAGAGCTTGATGAACTCTCAGTTGTTGGTTTAGCCATAGGAATGGGGATGTCACCAAGTTTGATAAATCTCCATACCTTGACATCGTAGGACTCTATGAATATTTTTATTCTTATTTTTCAGTGAGAAAAGTTCTTTCTATTGAAGTAGGGAGGTCTGGTTTGAAAGGTTCCCTCTTGAAACAAAGAACCAATAGTTTGATGTTGATTTGTCATTATCTTTTCTCACTTGTGGTTAGACAGTAGTATAGTGATACTATACTCTAATACCAATTGAAAGTGCAAGAGAGGGAGAGGGGGTTGAATTGAATTTACTTCGCTTTTCGCTTAGAGTTATTGGTAATTAGTCAGCTAGTTTGAGTAATAGTCTACTAGGACTGAGAAAATTAAAGGCAGAAATTTAAGTGCATAAAAGAAAATTCAACACCATATGTTTTTATACTGGTTAGGATCCAAAGTGGATCTTACGTCCAGTCCCCTTGGGTTGCAAGGGTTATCTCTTCAAGCCTTTGAAAGTTGAGATTACAAAAATTTAAACTTAAACTACTCTCTCCTTCTTTTTGTTTTTCTTTTGATACAATCATTTCTTTAAAATTATTTTCTTCTTTTCTCTCTTTCTTTTCTTACATAGTAAATCAAAAATGAATTACAATGTTTTTTTTAAAGATAAAGAACTTGAAGAAAATATTGATTGTTTTAGGCTTGTAAGTTTCTTGAGATATTCGGATGCCTTCTTTTATTTGAATAGATGGGATCCCAAGGGATTTGATCTTAGGAATCAGGCAATGGTGATTCCTTCTTCCAAAGATAAGGATAAAACTTTAGGATAGACAATCATATGATCTTTATCAAATTTGCACAAATCTATCTTCAGAGAAAATCTCCTTTTTATTGATCCTGATTGATTCTTCAGTTGAGCATTTCCTTACTTGTTTCCTGATTACTTGGTTGATTAATTTGTTTTTCAAATCAGGCGCACTTAATTGATTTTCTGGATCTCTTTGTTTTTAATTTTCCACTGATTTCGATCCTTTTTGGATCTTCTTGATGGATCTGCTTCAGTATTAAATCCTTCATCCTTTTGAACTTTTGTTTTTAATGTTCCTTGTAAAGTTATCAATCAAAATAATATCTAGATCTTTGATTTTGCTTGTTTGCTTAATTTCTTGATCTTGTAGATTTTCTCCTTGATTATTTTCTTGACTCAATCTTTGTTTGATTAATTTACTGATTCCTTCCTATTTCGCGTTGTTTGATTGATTCTTGATTTGTTGACTTCTTACTGATTGTGATTCTTGATTGATTCTTGATTGATTTTCAATCTCATCAAATTTATTGCTTCCTTTCTATTCTGTAGTCATAGGATCTGGATTGATCTCGTCAAATCTCATCAAATTTATTGCTTTCAAGTGCAGTCTATTGTATTTTCTTTTTGATGTAGTTTCCACCATATGTACTGGATTTCCATTGGTTTGATTCCTACCAGTGATCATCATCAAAACTAAAGAAGATTAGCACTAACACATATATCACACAAATAAAAATATTAAATCAAGCACCTACCTCAAATTCAAGCCTTGAACTCTATAGGATCGGAGCTTTCTCCTTTTTCAAAGTTCTAGCAGGTTCTTAGCCTATAAACAATCAAGCAAATACATATAATTAACAATAATGACCTAATTTACTCTAATTATAGAAATATCCTAATCTTTAGCCACTTTCATGAACATCTCTCCCAACTAGGACTTTTGTCCATCATCAATTGCAAGTCTAAATCCTTCCCTCCAATAATTTTTCCTCGAATCTTAGGTCGAGGAATTAAATAATTAGTTAGAAAAGTGATTAACTTATCTTTAGCAATGAAACAGGTGGAAAACTGAAGAGACATAGCCCTAGGTTGTTTCTGATCTCTCAAGGACGAAGTGGAAAAAATAAGAATGAATTTGAGAATTTTCTAACTTAAAATTTGTGTTTGTTCCCACCATGATGGTCATTTGCCCTTCCATGACAGCACTACCATAGCGGCATTAATCATGCCATAGAGGGTTGTACAAAGACAAAAACTTCATAAACTCGCATCTCAATCTTGTTTTTACAACATACTCTCAAAACATGACGTTAAATAATTTATTCTTTATGCTGAGATCAATTTCGAGAGTTCTATTCATTCGAATTCAATTTCATAAAGTCATACAAACTCTTTATCGTCTTGGTTGTTAACTCGAATGATTAAATTTACAATCTAAATCCCAATTCATTATCAGATTTTCTTCGACCTTACATGACTTAGCTTTCATTTGAAACTGACCTAGGCTAAAAAAAATTAATTTACTACTCAAAAGTTTTCTGACCGAATTTTCTTCCATATTGACCTACTCATAACGACAGGAACTGGTCATTACATGAACTGACCTTAAAATTTGACTCTGAGTAATGACTTTACATGCCAAATATTTCATGTTGGAAGAGTTTGTCATCAATGTAGTATAAAAGGTTATTCGTGTTAAAGAACTAATCATAAATTACTCCTGCCAATAACATTTTATGATCTGTTAAATTCGTTCATCATCAATTTTGTTTGTTGAATTTTATAAATAAAATAATGTTTAATATGTTACTGTGAAATGCTTTTATTCTAATTTTAATTTTTTTTAAATAATATATTATTTTGATGAATGAGTTTAAATAATGACTGTATGTTGCTAAAAAAATATTTAACATGTGAACATTAATAATTGGAAGAAAAAGAAGTAAAATATAATGTGTAGAATACTTTTAAAAGTCATCTGAGGTTTATTAGTATAAATCATGTACTTGATCCAAAGTGAATAATATCATATCATATTTTATTTATCGCTATTTACAAAAGTTTAGTATTTTCATATTTCTATCAGAACTTTCTCCTTCTCTTCCTCCTCATCTTCTTGTTTTCTTTCATTTCTTTCTTTTTCTTCTTCTTCATTATTGTTATGTCACAATTTAATTTCTCGAGTCATGATGACACCTATTATAACTCGTCAGTAGGTATGTCAATTTGTAACCCAGAATAGCAAGTAATAGGTATAAGGATAAAAAACTAAAAGAAAACATATATATATATATATATATATATATATCCTTTTTAGAACTTGTAAGTCATATGTACAGTGTTGCTAATTAAAAGAGTACAAATCTCAAAAATGAACCAAAAATATACATATACAAACGTGTCTCAAAAAGTAAAAGACTTGTCAATTATATGTAGAAAGAGGTAGCTATGATCCAAAACGTCATGTACTCACCCTCGCCTCTGAATTTGACCGTTATAAGCTCGATGTCATTCATGGTAGCTGGTGCTCGGACCAATATCACGAAAGTAAATGCATAGTATAATATGAGTATCACAACAATAGGTACTCAGTAGACATCATAAGCCGACTGAGCAAGAAAAGTAAAAGTAATATGAAATGTTAGAATTTATTATAATAGAGGTCGAAAAATTGGAAAACTAATAGGAATGCACATGAGTATACTAAGGACAAAAAAGAATTAAGTATAGCTAACTAAACCTAACTGGGCTCTTATAAATCCAGAAGGCACACTCGTGCGCAGGCTAAAGTAAGATCCTAACGGACGCCCATAAACTCGACAGGTACACAGAATAACTAAGAACTAACAATAGAACTTGAGAGCGTTACTAGAACTACCAAAGCTCTTCCGGAGCTACAACCACGATATGAAGTTCAAGAATTTAATGAAATCACTCGATTGAAACTCTAATCAGATAAAAAAATATGTAAAATGGAGTCGTCCTATTGAAATTTTAATCAGATCAAATGAGGACTTAGACAAGACTTCTTAATCAGAACGGTAATTAGATCAAAGATAAGTATAATATAAGGACTCCCAATTAAAATTTTAATTATATTTAAAAAAATAAGATCACCCAATCAAAACCCAAAACTAATCAAAAGAGTGGTACAAGCGGGGATTGAATCCGACTGAAAATAGGTGTATGTGAAAAATCTTAAAGCGGGAGCAATAAAAATACTTGAACTTGAATAGTAGTAAACAAACTTCGATGACTTTGAATGTCTTTAACGGTAAAACTTCGGTCCAAACTACAGTATAGAACAACCTCAAATTTGTCAGGGACCCACTCCACCTCCTATTTCACAAATTGATGTCAAATTATCAATATGTCCACAATAATCCATGTACTTATTGAGTCGATTGATAAAGTAAAATCAAGAAAAAGTCAAGATGAGTAGAGTTTTCACCTAAATAAAGATTACACTATTAGATCCGAGTATGTTATATCAATCTAGAGGGAGTTAGGTTATATGAAGCGATGTTATAGAAATTCTAAGGCCTATTAGCTAAGAATTATGCAAGTCTATAACAATCACTAGTCTAAGTCTAGACTAGGACAGCATGCTCAAAATCAACCAATAAATAGTTATCAAATGTTACACCCTATAAAATTACTAAAATATCCATATATGAGAGAATGCTTACATAATGCATCATCCCAAAATTTTTTTAGTAAATTCGAGGCTGAAATCACAATCAACACAAAATATTATTTTGGAAAGTGATCTTGGGTGAATTTTAGAGCAATCGGATCAAAAGATAATTTTTCAGGGTAAAAATATAATTTTTAGAATTTTTAACGAGGTGTGTAACACCTCCACGTCGTGAACCTGTCGCGGATTTGCACTTGATCGTGGTTCTAATATTTTCTATGGAGCTAAAAATTCTATTGAATTTTTTTGAAAAGAATGTACTAGGAGGGACCAGGTATGCGATGCAGACCTGGTTCACCGTAGTTCAAAATTTTTAGTTTTTCAAGGTGCATTTTACATTTTTTTCTACCCCTTCTAAACTTAACTCATGACTAATATAGGTCATTTTTTACCAAAAAGGGTTCCTAAATCTTTTATACGCTCCAACAAAGAAACTAGGGCTAAGAAGAGGAGAAGAGAGTTGGGGATTCAAGTGATTGGAGTATTAACTCCTGGAAATTGCTGACTTCATCCTAGGTATGTAAGGCTAAATTAAAGTATGGATATGTTCTTCCATGTGCCTCCATTGATGGTAATAGAAAGATTGTGAAAGTATTGAGTCTCTATGCATGTGTCTTTGAAGGTTTTCTTGTAACTATATATATTCTATGTATTTTTATATGCTTGATAATCATCATGAACTTGATTTACTGAAAAAATATTTTACATGAGTTATTTCATAAACCCTAGATATTATTTAATAAGAGATTGCATGAACGAACCTAGGGATTGAGTCTAGAGCCTTGACAGTATGATTGTTATTGTGATTGTGGTTGTGATTGAGATTGAGCATGATGATGATGTTGATAGGACTTGATGGTCCTGAGAGTCTTCATAATTGAACTCAAATGATTAGTCTAAATTGATAGTCCTATTAAATGATTGTCTAGAACCACTTTGAAATATATGATGGGAAATTGATTGGATGGTTAATAGGCCGAAAGGCTTGATTGTGATAGAGTTGATGAACTGAAAGAGTCCACAAGAGACTCATTGACTGAGTTTGATTGTTCTATGAGCATTGAGTCTTGGGAGGAGTATTGATCACCGAATTGAGTGAGAGTAATTAACAACTCAAACTCAATAACTATCACTACAATAAATTTGATTTTTAATGATCACTTCTTAACGAAGGGACATAAATCTGGACATTATAAATGTAATTTTAATGATAAATTTTTTGCAGTCTTGAAAACTAATTTTTAAGCTTCATATTAGCGAAGGGATAACATTTGATCATTAAAATCTACAAAATCCCATTTTAAATATAAAATATAAATTAACAATTGATTGTTTCTATATTAACTGTGTCTAAGTTGCTTTACCATTTATACAACTTAGACTCTTATATTTGACAATTAACTTAAAAAATAATCCATGATCACTTGATATATCAATAAAGAGTACTTCTCTATCCTCAAAACACGTTGGTAACATGTTATTTATGAAGTGTTAATGGTAAGAAACTTTTCAAGCTATGTTGAAGTAATCATGTTTGCTTTCTTAGTAGTTAGTCTTGATTTTTATTTTTATTTTGGTGATTCTTTTACCGTGCTCTTTTGAGTATGTTGATTTAGTTTTTATCTTTAAAAAAAATATTTTTTTAGTGGGTAAGCTTATTTATATTATTAGTATAAATTATGTTTATTTTTTTGTGGGTAGTGTTTGATTTTGTGGAAAAGAAAAAAGAAGATAATAGTTATTAGGAGTGTTATTAATAAACTATAAGTGTAAAGAAGTATAAGTAACAGAAAATATTGAAGCACAGGAAGAATGCATTTCATATTTCAGAAATTGCTTAAAGATATTCTAGTTTTTCTTTTACTAGGAGTGAAAAAATATAATATCATGCAATTTGTATATCTATATTTTTGTAACATTACACAATATCATTCTTTGTAGTTAGCTATGAAATTTTATATGAATATAATCAATTTATATATTTCCATATGTGCACGTATTTGTATGTGTGTGTGTGTATCCACTTTTGATGATTTGATTTGTAGTTATAATTAAGGTTTTAATAACTAGAATTGAAGGGAAGCCATGAAGTAACTGATAAAGTTGTTGTCATGTGAACAGAAGGTCACGAGTTCAAGCCTTGGTAATATCCTCTAGTAAAAATTCAAGATAAGGCTGCGTACAATACACCCTTGTAATCAGGCCCTTTCCCGAACCCTGCACATAGCAGAAGATTTAGTGCACCGAGCTTGCCCTTTTTTTAATAACTAGAATATCCATTAGCGAAGGATAAATTGAATTGCTAAAAGAGGTATAATGACCGGATTTTTATCATCGTTAAAATTTTTTCAACGACCTAATTTAATCTTGTCGTTAACTTTTAACGATCGACGGCGATGAATTTTTTACCAGTCATTATTGACTAATAAAGATCGAATTTATACTTTTAGTGACTAAATTTTTCCTCATTAAAGACCTATTTTCTTGTAATGTACGTAGCCAGTGTAGGAGAGGATTAGACTGTAAAATCAGATATTTTCCTATTGTCCCAAAAGAGGACTTGATGTTATTGATTGTGGATCCACTGATGGGATGTCCTTTATTCTTGAAAGGTATTGGATGGATATGAAAATAACATTGCTTCGTTGTATCATCACCGGCTCATAGGTGATGGTTGTTGGTTAGAGAAACTCCCATATAGGTCTAAATAGTACTCTGATTGGATTGGATTGTATATGATTGGTCATTCTAAACTATATTCCTACTTTAGACTTTTGACATTCTGATTGAGTTTCCTATTTCTTGATTTGAGTTATCTGAGTTGATGTTATTCTATCTTTATCTGCTTCATTGTATTATTTTACATATTCGTACATTTCACGTACTAACATCCATTTGGGTCTGTATATTTTCATGATGCAGAAACATGTACTAGAGTTCACCAACAGACGCATCATTATGGACCCATTCAAATTCAGTTGATTGGTGAGTCCTCCCCTCCTTTTGAAGGATACCACATTTCCTTTCTAGCTTTGAGTTTAACCCTTTTTATTTTGAGTTAAGGTAGCCATGGACATGTCACTGACACCACTTAGTCAGATGGATAGAGGTTTCATAGACTAGATTGAGACTGCTGATTTGGATATTGTTTTGGCTAGTTTCTCTCATACTAGTCTTTGATTGATGGTTAGACAGATTGTTGGCTTTTGACCTTTATCTTGATTATTTCATTTCTATTGGGATCTTTCTTGTTAAGTTAAGTCTTTTGATGTCTATGTTAGATTGTGAATAAATGTAATGAGACCAAGTGGTTTTCTTGGGGACTAGCAATAGCCTCTGAGTGTTGGTCACGCCAAGGGTACCCTCCTGGGGCGTGGCACCAAAATACTTCAAAAGGTAAGGATGATCTTAGACAATAAAACTAGCATACTACATCTTTGAAAGCTTGATAAAATATCCTAAAACATGATTTCTAGCTTACTAAGTATAGACAACTAAATACCTACCTCAAATTCATACAAACCAACATGCATTAACATATTCAAGCTCAATTTAAGGAATGAAGAGGCATAGCCTATCCTATCACAGATCACACAGATTTCAAATCACGATTCTAAAGCTTTTTTTCTTATGTACAGCTTCAAAATGCTACCACACTATAAAAAAATCATAACATTAATACAGTCATTTATACACAAAGTACATAAAATGAAGATGAATCAAAATTTGGGTCTAAAAAGAAAAATGTTAAAGTCATGTAAAAAAATTTGAAATTAACTCCCCAAACTTATGTCCCAAATTGAAACACAATTCAAGGCTCAAAATAGCCCACAGTCTACCATGCAAAAATTCACAATTAATGCACAAAAAGGAGAGCTAGCAGCCCCTTCGAGGTCGAAATTACCTCAAGTCGACAATCTATCTCTGACACTTCCCAAACACTTCTCCCAATAGCTATGAGCTGACGATCTTTGAATCACCTCAATTGAACCTCTAAAACTCTCAAAATTGCTAAAAGAAATAATAAAGTCAGGGTTGATAACGTTGGATCTTATTTAAAAAGATTTGAAAAAAGTTTTCTCCATGATGATCATGGAAGTGTGGTTCACAAATTCAAAAGGCCACTGAGTCAGGCCTTTGCGAATGCGGAAGCTTATCGCAAATGTAGAAGCCAAGTTGGCTGGGCACCACGAATGCGACCTTGACTATGCCAACGCAGAGGCCACCTACCTAGGCGATCACGAATTTTGCTAAGGGATCTTGCAAACATGAAGGGAAAATGCCCTGCATCGGTTGATTTATATCAGTTGATTTGGCCAAGTTCAAATTTTCTGATGGGGTGCTTGAGATTCATTTGGAATCTCGATAAAAAGTGAATCTCACACCTTAATGCCCTTTTTGTCAATTTTCATAGAGAGGCTCAAGATTAGCTAGAAAGTTTTGAAAAACACATGAAAGGTTGTTCTAGATCAAACTTGATATTTTGAAGCTTAAACGCATTGATGAAATTCTCATTTAAACACGTTTACCAAGAATGTTGACCAAGATCAAACTTAGGACAAAGTTTAAAAATCTAAAATATCTACAACACAAACTCTCACTAAAAACCTCGAGATTCAAGCCGACCATGGCACTAGCCTAAAATTTTCCTTTCAGAGCTATTGGAATGGTCAAAATTGCATTCTAAAGAGGTGTTTGACAAAGTCATAAAGTGCTTCAGTTTAGCCTTAAAAAGTACAAAAAAAAAGTCAAACGCCAAAAGTAGATATCTACCTATTTTTGGCTTTTAAGTAACTTAAAAAAAATCTATCCAAACACCCCCTAAAATCATTTACCTAAAGTTTTGATCGAAGTCGACTATTCAAATTTCAAAATTCACAAAACACAAAATTTGTACAAAATTCAAATGAACGACTAGACATTTAAATCGTTAGTCTAACAATAAAAAAAAAGAATAAAGTATTTACTCAAAAATAGCCTAAATGGTTATTACATGTTTTTTCAATATGTACACACGTGACACATTATTTTATTTACTGGCGTATTCCCACAACTCAATCATCATAAAGGGTCACAATCAACATGTCGAAATGTTACTATTTTTCACCTTTTTTGTGGGTCACCTCCATTAATTATTAAAATGATATTGACCATAATAGTTCAAATGCTAGAAAAGAATTAGAGGCGCTTTTTTATGGTTATTTTTTTAATTATAACTGTTGACAACAAACTCATTTTTGAACGTGGAATAATAATAAAAAATTATATTAAATATAAATATGTATGTATTTATATCAATAAATCTTTCTTAACAAAATAAAATTTCAAAGTCAAACCAAGGTCGGGTATATGTCGATGTTTGGTTGGTGTAAAAAGGAAAATTCATCAAGTTAAAGTTAGACCAATTTACAGTTGAATCTTCTCATTTCAAATAGTATTTATTTTTGTATTTGATTAAACAAAAGAAAAAGAAATTATAGGCAATATTTCTATTGACTTTCAATAAATTTCACAACTTAAATGCCATTAATTCAACTAAAAATTCTGGAGATTGAAAGTTTCAATTTGGGTGGTTGTAATGTTCGGTCAACAAAAAATTTAGGACCATTCAGCTAATTATTAGAAACTTTCCCTCCCTCTTCCTCGGTTCTATATTAGATGAATATCTTATTGATCACTTATTAAATTAAAATTAAAATATTTTTTTTATTGAAAATTGAACTGAATCAATAGTTATTTGAGTGTGGTTGATTTTACATTTTAAAATATTTAAAATATTTTATTTGGTTTGATTTTAATAAAAATAAATTAAAACAAAAAAACTTAATCGAACCAATAAAATATATATAAAAATTTTATAAATATATATACACATTATTTGAACTTTGTAGGTGCATTAAGAAAGAAAGATTAGAATAGTCAACTATGTTATTGGCAGAAATCAAATTAATTGTATTTTTTAATCCCACAAATATGGTAACTTGTTAATTTTTCTATTTTATCCTTGTAAATAATTGAAAAGAATTTACAAGAATTATTTACTTGATTAAAAACTTATAAATCTTAAGTGATTTTCTTTATAATCCAAGAAAATTATAACTCATATGATAACAGAGTAATAATGAATTTTAAGCTAGAAAAAAGATGAAAAAGTCTTTTCTAATGTAGGAAAAAATAAAAGTGAGAAATATCCTTTAGGTATTTTAAAAATAAAAAAAACAATTCAAATCAATAAATATTTATTATATTTAATTTAATTTTAATAATTAAAAATCAACTAAATTATTTGATTTTTAGTTTAATCAATAATCGATCCATGAACAGTATTAGAAACGAACAATACATTGTGAATTTATTTATTTTTTTAAAAAAGAAGATATTTGTCCAAATGTAATAAGAATTGTCTTCCTTCCTAAGTATATTTTAGCCAACTAAATTTGAAAAGAATTTGAAAAAATGATTTCCTCCATCCATACCAAACACATCCTTAATTGCTTCAACTCATTTTTTCTCTATCAATTTTGCTCAGAATAATACATTAAACAATGGCATTCAAATATGGAAATTACTTGATCCAAAAAATTTAAAAAAAAGTGAAATATTAAAAATATATTTAAAATATTTTTTTTTTTAGTATCATATCTAAATTATTGTGAGTTTGATGTTCATATCTAAATTATTTTTCATTAATTTGAGAAACATACCTCTCTTTTATTATACTTTCTTAATGATATTTGTTTTAGACTCTCTTTTATTTGAAAAAAGTATCTCATGACATTTTCCATGGACAAAATATTTCACTTTAATAAATGTTATAATTTTTAAAAAGTTAAAGTCCAAAAAAAATTGAAATAATAAAATTTAAAATATTTTTCTTATCCACCCTACCATCTCCTCTCACCATAACCCCCCCTCCCCCCAACTCCACCCTCAAATTTTTATTCTTTTTTAATTCTTTAATAGATGTGTTTTTAGAAATTCTTACTTCATCCCTCCCCAAACCCACCCCCTTTCAATTTGTTTTAGATATTATTTTTATTTTTATTTTAAAATAATATCTTGTCCCACCTAACCCTTTCTTTTCAATTTTTTTCTTTATTTTATATTAAATATATGCATATATCTTTAAAAAAGTATGTTTTTACTTGCCGCAAAATTTATGTTAAAATAAAAATTTTAATTTCAGTTATAATTAGTATTCAAATAGAAAAAAAAATATTTTTCTAAAAATGCATGTATTTATTTAATACAACATGAGAAAAATGTAGACAAAATGAGAGTGGAGGGTTTACTTTTTTTTATATACAAAAAATAAAAATAATATCTAAATTTGTTTGGAGAAGGAGTGGATGGTGTGGGGGTGGTGTTTAAAGATTTTTTTTAAAAAAAATATTATTTTTAAATATTGAAGTGTGGGAGGGTGGGGGCAAAGGGTATGAGGGAGGTTGGAGTGAGATAAGAAAATATTTATTTTTTTTTTAAAAAAATTCTTCCCTTCTCTCTTTCTATCTCTCTCTTTTTTTTAGATAGTGATACTTAAATTTTTAATTTTAATTAATACTAAATCATTTATTTAATTTTTATTAAGATGAAATATTTTATTCATGTGATAAGTTTTTTAATTAAATAAATGAGATATTTAATTCATATGAAATGCTATGTGACAAGATTTTTTCAAACAAAATAAAAAGTATTACACACATCATTAATGTGTATTTTTCAAATTAATGAGTAATAATTTAGTTATAAAACTCACATTCTCAATAATACATTTAGATATTAAACTTAAAAAAATAAAATTTAAATATATTTTTATTACTTAACCTATGAAAGACTTATCACTCTCTATGGAGATAAATGTTGCTTATCTAAACTTTAAAAAATAGTAAAATTTAAATATATTTTTGATACTTAATCCATAAAAGAATTATCACTCTTTCCTATGGGGATTAATGTTGCTTATTTAATGTTTGGCATTCTTACTATTTTATTTGCCATAAAAGACAAATTTGCCATGCAATAGCTCTGAGTATATACATTAAAGCACTAGATGAATAATTAAAATATATAAGTTTTTTTAGTCCACAAAAATAGAATCGCCACTCTTATCACATGGACAAATATTTTCATTTAAAAGAGTTTTTTTTGGATTGCAAAAGATGTGTTTGCAATTCTGCATGCATGTCTAGAGAAGTGCTCAATTATTATATGAGTAATTAACGTATGGTGAGAAGCACTCATGTTTTGACTAGTGACACTATAAATATTAAATGAACGGATTGAGCTAATTAATTTAAAATTAATTGAAATATTTCCTTTTAATAAAAATTATTTTTGTTGAAACAATTTGAGAACCCGGTCTTAATTGTAACCCCCCCCCCCCCCTCTCGCTCAAATTCATTTTGTCTAATCTGAGATGAGACACAGAAAAAATTGAGAAAAATGACTAAGAAAAGTCACTGGGAAAAAATCACAAGGATCATCTACGACTCGTACGTAAGGTCTTGTAGACCACCTTGATACTTGGTAAATTTTTCTAAGTCTAAGGACTCAAGATACGAGAGGGCATACAACAAGTATCGAATTCCACGACCTGTAGAAATAATTTCGTGAATTGAGATCTAAAAATCAACTTCTCAGAATATCAGGTTACAATTGCAATAGATGACCCGTATAAGTTGATACGACGTGTAAGTGGATTTCGTAGGTTGAACTTCTGAAAACTGGACATTGAGTTACGAGGGGCACTTACAGCCCGTAAAACTTTTTACGACCCGTAGAGGTGTTTCCTGGAAACATTTCAGTAACCAAATTATTTTTGACACCTGACTTATCAGGTATGTGAGGCTTCCTAGAGCATAGTACTCAGTCCGTCCATGCGTTCCTTCGTCCGGTTGAGTCGATTTGTGAATAATTACTAAGTATTGAAAAATCCTATGATCCTACTATTCGAGTTTCTGCATTTATTTGAATCTTTATGATTATGAACTGAATAATAGACGCATTACACTACTACTGATATGAGATTGAGATGTTAATCATTACACTTGACATCATGGACTTTAAATTGCAAGATTTTATGAAAGTCTGCATATGAACTGAGTGAAAGTTTGAGTTTGATTTCTTAAGCCGAGTAAACTGAGCATAATTGAGCATATCACATTTTAATCACACGTACATTTATGCATTTTGCTTGTATTCCATGATGAGTCTATTTGAGTGAGTCTGAATGACCGTTTGAGTCTGGGTTGAGTCTGATTAATTTTCTTAATTGACTGAGTTAATGAGAAATTGAGATGAGCTGAGTTGAGATAACCCAATGAGGTTGAGATTTGAGTGGACCGATAGGAGTATTATCGAGATTTGAGTAGATTGATGAGTTGAGTATATTTTAGTCTTGGGAGGAGTATCGAGCACCAAGATAGGAGCGAGTAAATGACTACTCTAACCCATAGAACTACGTTGTTAATGTAGGATAGTCATATAAAACGTTATGGCGACTCTTGTCCCAAAAGATGGACATTTATTATGGATCCATGAGAGAGTTGATCGTCCTTTACCTTGGCAAGTTTAGGACGGGCGTGACAATGACATCGCCTTTGTTGTGCATCACCAAACTAAAGGTAGTGGAATTGAATGTCTGTTAAGAGAAACTCCTAACACAAATATTGATTGAGAATCGTGGTTTTAAACTGAGTTGTACACTATTGAGTCTATTTTTTCAAAGCATGATTATCACTAAACTTGCATATTTACTGAGTTGAGTCATGAGTTGATTGAGCTGACTTGAGTGAGTTGAGCTTTACTTTTCTTGAACTATTTCACATATTAATATATTCCATGTATTGACGTCAATTTGGACCTGCATCGTTTCATGATGTAGATACAAAAGATAAATGACTTCAACCAGTGCATCGTTGAGGTCTAGATCAGTGCATTCTCAGAGTTGGTGAACCCTACTTGCCTTCTAGAGGAGCCTTTTTATTTTTCTTATTTTTATTGAGTATTTTATTTCTTTGAGTTGGGTAGTCATGACCCATCATGATACCATCTAGATGTTAGAAGTAGAGGCTTCATAGATGTTGAGTGGAGGATTTGGTTAGTATTGTTATTTCCAAACTTATCTATTTAGAACTATGTTTTAGCAGAGTTATATTTATCTATTGATGTCTTTTATTTGAGTATTTTCTTCCGCTGTTGAGTTGATGTGACAATGAGGCCAGGTAATTGTCTTGGAAAATCAACAATGATTCTTCAAGTGTCGATCATGCCAAAGGTACCCTCCCGGGCGTGACATTAATGTGTTCCCTCTCCCTCTCCACCCCCGCCCCCTAATTATTTATTTATTTAATTATTTATTAGGGCCATATGATATATATCTAAAATATCTTTTAAAATTTTTGTGATGATTTCTAATGGGTCAATCATACTTACATGTCAATTCAAATTTTAGATATGTAGAATTGGCAATGTCAAAATTAATCCGTCCAAATTTAAAAGAATTAAACATATCATATTTTCTTCGTGAACTAATTTTGTCATCCTGAAATATTATCAAAATAACAAGAAATTAAAACCCCCCAAACAAAAAGTTGAAGCAAAATATGGAGAAGGTGTATGGAATTGCACTTGAAGGTGCAACAACTTTTTCTTTTGCACTGTTTTTAGACCTCTTTGAAGGTGCAACGACATTGTCCTTTGCAATAATCTTTTTTCTTCAATCTAGTCCTCCTTTGAATTATATTGGTCAAATATTGACTAGATACATTTTTTAATAGGTAATAAATATAAAAATAATTTTAGTATATCACTATTTGAATACAATAAATTTAATATTTTCAAAAAAATGCATAAAAATTATTACAATTAGTAATAAGATTAGATTAGAAATTAAATGATAAATTTTAAATTTTTAATTAAACTAAACAAGTAAAAATTACCCATCTATTTTTCAATATATTGACAAGTAAAAGTATAAGAATGGAGTCCTGTGCTACTGTCATTGTCAAATAGATTTTTCCTTTCTAATCCTAAAATGTTTCCTTTCATACATTATATTTAATCTCATTTTTCCATTTCAAAGGTCTTCATATTGACTATAACCCCCTCCCCCCACTCACCCCTACCCCCAAAAAAAAATTGAGCAAAAAACTTTTTACAAAAAGGAACATGTTGGGTAGACTATTCGACTCTCTATATGGTGTCCTTTATGTTCCATTGACAAATCACCTAAAATATTACTTTTTTAAAAAAATTTCTATCTCTGATTCGATATTTATATTAGAGTTTGACTAATTCAGATCTAACACTTTAATCTACAGAAGAACTTCTTATCAATAATTTTTAGATCATATCTAGAACCCGAACTCGAAATTTCTACTAAAGAAAAAAACAATCCTATTTATTATAGGTACTTAAAGTATTATACTTGACCCCGAACAATTAACGTAAAATATTAGTAACGGCGCATTTCTTTATGTTTGCCTTTAATTGAGTAAACCAAAAAAAATAATTCATAGCAGTGATTTATTGACTTCTGGAAGCTTCACTTATTCAACCAAAAACTCTGGAGCTCTTGTAAGTTTGATCAGAAGGACTTTTTAGGCTATTCAACCAATTTCAAAAGTCTCATCTATGAGAGAAAATAAATAGCGTTTATTTTCATATTTGATCACCTCCAAATTATATATCTACTTATTATATTTTACCAATATTTGATAGAAGTAGTTTTATAATTTGTACATTTTATAGAAATATCAAACGTGTGTATATATATATATATAGCCTCCACTAATAAAAGATATTATCAAAAAAATTAGAAAAAGAGTGACCTCCAATTAAATTTGAAACCTCTGAAGATCAATTATTTTAATTCATTTTTTTAATAGAAAACCGATCATAGGAGGTCGATTTGCTAGAAAAAAGAAAGAATATATATATAAACCAACCTCATGAGATCGGGAAAATTTTCAGAAAAAATAAATTAAAATATCAACTTCATGAGGTTGGTATTTATTTTTAAAAAATATAGAAAAATATATCAACCGACATCTGGAGGTCGGCTAATTTAGTTAAAGATAATACTCCCTCAATTCATTTGTACTTGTCCACTATATTAAAAATAGATGTCCAACAATATTTGTCTAGTTTAAAAAATCAATGAGTTATTTACCCGTTTGTTCCATTTTACCCTTGCTAGTAGATACTATTTAATATCTAATTCATTTCTCAAAGCATTAAACTTAGTGTATTCAAGGATAATATAGTAATATTATTGCTAGCTTCTTAAGGGGTGTGTCAAGTCAATAGTGGTGTAATGACCCTGAAGATCATTTCTGAAGATTTTTAAAAATTTGCTGTTTTACCCCTCTAGTTTCTCCGAGTCGTGTTTGATTAATTTGTGGATTTGATTTTTGATTTTTTTTTTGAGAAATTGAGATATTTTGAAGTTTTTGAGTTTTGAAGGCTTAAGTTGTCGACAATGACTTTTTATACCAATTAGAGCTACGAGTCTCAGAATAAAATTTTATTAGTTCCATCAGTGCCAAAATATGGAATTTGTTCTAGGAGCATCATCATTTTCTTTTTTCAAGTTGTTTCATGGATTTGAGATTTTAAGTTGGAAGTTAAAGTTATTTTGAATCAGTAGTTGACTTTGGTCAACACTGAGAGTTTGGATGCTTGAAATAATTTTTTGACGATTTCATTGGATTAAGGGGTGATTCTGGTCCTAGGAAGAGTTTTGCTTTATTTTTTCGGAGTTCTGAAGTGTTTTGGTTTTTTCGAGCTTTAAGTTAGTTTAGTTATAACTAAATAAGTTTTGGGTCAAGGAGATCTTGAATCCATAATATGACGATTTCATTGAGTGCGGAACATCGAACTTAGACGGGTACTATTTATGATTTGTGTGAATGAGGTTCCAAACAAATTCTAAGGGCTGATAAAGAGCTTTTGTGTTGGTTGAATTAGTTTGCTGAGTTCTGGTGCCTATAGTTCCAGCAAAAGCGGTGGCTTGATAGCTAGATTGACTACTGTTTTAGCAAAGGTTCGATCACTTAAGCGATTGACTACTTTTTAGTAGAGTTTACTTAAGCGGACTAGGGTTCACAATTACAATGATGTGCCACTAAAATATGATACTTTTAATGATTTAAACTTAGAATTTTATGTGTTCTCTAAGCGATTTTAGTAGACCTTATATGTTTTTATGTTGGTGTTGCATAATTACAGGATTCGAGAGGTTTTTGTAAAGATTGCAGATTTTTCAAAAAAATTATGATGTACTAGACCACCTACGGGCCATGGTTTGATCCGCAAGCCATAGGTGAGGGTTCGTGGTCCTGATCCAGTGATGGGCAAATTTTTTGAAGTTGGAGTTACGATTAACAGGACAGGTTGTGGTTCAGTTCACGACCGATAGACTTATTTGAGAAAGGAAGGCTCAAGATTTTGATAATTTCTGAAAGTTAACAGGATGGAGGAGTCTACGGCTCGTAGTCCAATCTATGAGCCGTAGGAAGCATCTTGTACTGGGAAAGCAGTTTTTGAAGGAAGCAGTCTACAAAGCCTTTTCACGAGCTGAAAATAGAATCACGGTCTGTAAATTGGCTCGTGGAAGGTCCCGAATCTGATTTTTCTAATTAGTTTAGGATTTAGTTTTCTTTTATTATAAATAG
Organism: Solanum aculeatissimum; assembly: GCA_038996855.1. Classification (NCBI taxonomy): domain Eukaryota; kingdom Viridiplantae; phylum Streptophyta; class Magnoliopsida; order Solanales; family Solanaceae; genus Solanum; species Solanum aculeatissimum. The sequence goes on along the minus strand of JBCEWC010000415.1, from coordinate 28,869 downwards.
AATTTTTAGATGTAGAACTTAAGAGTACACATTATTACTTTCTTTGGAGTTGTTCTTAAATATGGGGAGTTGATACTTTTTGTGCTTATCTTTGGATCTTGAGTTTGCAATTTACGTGGAGATTTTGAATTTTACGTTCTTCAATTCTTTGTTGTATGTGTTTAATTATGCAAACATATAACATGGTTTCTTTATCTACAACGATCATGAGTAGCTAAATTCACAACTAGGGTTGTGGGAACCATGAAGATCTAACAAAGTAAAAACCAAATAATTTGTAATCCTTGTAAAGTGTGCATGCATGTATTATTTACTTCTTCATTTTGAATGCTTTTTAATGGTGGACAACATTAGAACTCGCCTTATTCTGACTCACCAGCTCAAGGGGGTAATGAATGAAAAAAGAGTAAATAATAGGATTTGACATGAGCATACTCGTCTAATCAACCTGGACGTCTCAAGGAATGGTTGTACTGGGACCAGGGTAAGGATTGGTAATGTGACACCCGTTGATGGCCCAAGTTGCATGGTGAAATTTGCCTAGTTGTGGCCCAAGGAAGTAGACGAACATAACTTACCAGTTTTGCACGCTACACACTAGAAAATGTTATAATTATTAGGTTATACTGCATTAGAAATTCATGGGGAACACAATACCGTAGTTACTTCTCTCATTGAATCAATAATACTTGCATTGAATATTGTTCTTAGTTTAAGTTTGAATAATTGATTTTTACACCAAACCCCTCTTTTCTGGAAGTAAGTAGATTAATTCATCCAAATTGTTTTAATTACTCCAAATCTAAACCATATTCCTCGTGGGATCAACCTTAACTATCGTTAGGTTCTATATTTGAACAATGATTGCTTATACCTTAATTGAGAGGTGTAATTTAGGCATGATCAAATTTTGGCGCCATTGCCGAGAATACGACTTCTAGATTGGTTTAATTAGGGTGACTAGAGAGTTAATCCTTATTTCCTTTTAAGGTATTTTGGTTGTTTTTGTTCTTTTTTCAGTATATAGGTATAGTGTATGCCCAATACTCATAGTCGAGGAAATCTCTTGACTCCATTTGATCCTGAGATACAAAGAACGATTTGAAGAATGGCTCAAGACAACACCAATAATGTTGTAAAGGATACACTCAATTTGAATAACCAAAACCCACTACCACCACCGGTGGCGAAGAATCAACCGCCACAAGACCAACAAACAATAATAAATAAATGGGTGGAATTCGTACATAATTGATCCTATGGAAGTGGATGTCACAGGAGTTATTGTGCTACCTCCTCTACCAAAAGATACTAAGTTCATCATATCTAGCGGGTTACTACAGATGTTGAAACATAGAGGATTATTTTTTAGCCTACCATAAAAGGATCTCCATAACTATCTATATAATGTTATCTTCATTTGTAAGAGCATGATGGGAAATCAAAATCTATCCATGGATGTCGTTGGGCTCTGTGTCTTCTCGTTGTTCTTCACAAGTGAAGCAACAATATGGTTATTTGAGCTCCCTCAAAGCTCTATTACTACCTGGGCAAAACTGCAGAAAGCCTTTTTGGAGGGTACTTTCTCAAGTCAAAGAAGTTGAAGCTTAAGGATCGTATCAACAACTTCAAACAAATACTTGATGATTCCATAAGTGTAACTTGGGAGCAGTTTACCAAATGCTTGAGAAGTGTTCCAGATCGTAAAATTGTTGATGGTTCCTTAGTGGAGATTTTCTATCGGGCATTAGAGGGTAATTGCAAATTGGTAATCGATACCATAATCGGAGGATCATTCTTGGATTGTACTATTGCGGATGTGGCCCAACTACCGGAGAAGGTGGCAAAGACTAATCTTTCATGGGGCACGAGGGAATCATCGACAACAAAAATTTCTGTCTCAGTTAGTACAAATTCGGAGCAAGCTAAAATAAATGAAGACGTGTTACAAGAGTTGGCTTGGATTAGTACTAATGCTGGGCTGCTGAGGAAGCAAAATCAGGAGCGGGCGAATGTAGTCAGTCATCAACTATCTAGAGCATCCATTTATGAGGAGCCGTATTATGAGAATGATACTTGTTTTGTGACAGATCAAATAGCGGGTTTTCAGACCAACGTCCAAGGGTCCAACCAGGACTACTGGCGCCAAGGTCAAAGAAACCAAGGTCGGAACTATAATAGAGATAATACATACAGGGACAATAATTGAGACAGATATTATAACAGAAATAAGGGACATGATCGAGATGATGATTGGGTTCGTAGAGATGAGTATTAAAATGAACCATATGTGCCACCATAAAATCATGATTTTGGGGTTGACAGTTCGAGGATTGAGGAGATGTTTGATAAGTTATTGAAGAAGGTAGATGCTTAAGATGAGACATTGAAAGGGATGAAAGCTGATATATCAGGGATTAATCAGAAGATTGAGTCTCATTCTATGGCTATTAAAAAACTGGAGCAGCAGTTTGGTTAGATGTCAACACTACTAAATTAGCTCCAGAAGGGTACATTGCTAAGCAACACAGTGCGAAATCTGAAGAACGATGGGTAGGGCATGGCAGTGACTACATGAGATGGTAAGCAGATGATTGACCCACCACTATTGGTAGTTGATGACGTGATTTATGAGGATATAGTAGAGAGAAAGGATGTAGAGACTAGAGATAAGGCCAAGGATGTTGTGGGTGACGACATGGTGACACCAAAAAAGTTAAAACCCATACCTAAGCCTCCACCACCTTTCCATGAAAGGCTAAAAAAGAAGAATGCAGAGGGGAAGTTTTAGAATTTCATCTCCATGTTGAAGCAATTGTCTATCAATCTCCCTTTCATCGATGCATTGGAGAAAATGTCTGGGTATGCTAATTTCATGAAGGACCTAGTGATGAAGAAGAGAACGGTGAGTCAAGAGTTTGCTCATGATCTTCACTATTACGGAGCTATTGTAACAAGATCCTTAGTGCAAAAAAGGAGGACCTAGACACATTCATCATACCTTGCATCATTGGAGTCTTCAACTTTACAAAGACGTTATGCGATTTAGGAGCCAACATCAACCTAATACCTCTTGCAGTGTTCAAGAAATTAGGCTTGGAATCCCCCACATCAACTATAATGCGGTTGTTGATGGCAAATAAGATGGTAAAGAAGCCTGTGAGGATACTTTATGATGTTCTAGTCAGAGTTAAAAAATTCATATTCCCCGCAGACTTGGTGATACTTGATTGTGAGGTTGACTCGACGTCTCAATCATCTTAGAAAGGTCTTTTAGCCACTGGGAAAACACTAGTGGACATGGAGTTAGGCCAACTCAAGTTTAGATTTAACGATAAAGAAGTCATCTTCAATGTTTGCTAGTCCATGAAGAGACTCGGGGGGTGGGGGGGGGAATTTGAAAGTTGCCTCGATTACTGAAAGTGTGGATGAAGTACAACCAAAAGTACCAATAGAGGAAAGGTTGAGTGTCAAAATTCTTGAGGTTGTATTGATGAATTTTTAAAGTGACGACATCTCAGACTATGATGAGATGGTGAAGGCACTTAGAGCACACAGTTTCCACTTAAGCTTGAGTTGGACATAAAAAACTGTGAGTCACTACCTGCTAGACTACCTATTGAAAAGCCATCAATGTTTGAATTGAAGGCTCTTTGATCCCACTTGAGGTATGTGATTTTGGGAACCAACAATACTTTGCTAGTGATTGTTGCTGCAGATCTTAATGACAAACAGGTGAAGATATTGATTTTAGTTCTCAAAAGATTCAAAAGGGCTTTTGGATGGACAATTACAGACATTATTGACATTCCACCTAGCATCTGTACTCACAAGATTCAACTTGTCAAAGATTATATATCCTGCATCGATCATCAAAGATGTCTCAACTCACCTTGGTCGGGAGATTGTACGTAAAGAGATAATTAAGTGGTTGGTCGCATGTGTCATATATTTGATTGTTGACAGTGAACAGGTGAGCCCGATCCAGTGTGTTTCAAAGAAGAAAGATATTACTGTGTGACCTAATGTTAGCAATGAGTTGGTTCACATGAGGCCAATCACAGGTTGGAGGGTTTGCATGGACTATCATAAACTCAATGCGTCAACAGAGAAAGATCACTTCCCAATCTCGTTCATGAACCAGATGCTAGATCGCTTGGAGGGAAAAGGTTAGTCCTATTTTCTTGATGTTTATTTGGGCTATAATCAAATCTAGGCTACAATCACATCTCCATTGCTCCATACAACAAGGAGAAGACACCTTTTATTTGTCCTTATGGAAACTTCACATTCAAGAGGATCTCATTCAGATTGTGTAACGCACCGGCTACATTCTAGAGATGCACAATGTCTATCTTATTAGATATAGTGGAGGACACAATTGAGGTGTTTATGGATTACTTTAGTGTGGTTGGAGATTCATTCAAAGATTGCTTGAGACATTTACATGACATGCTGAAAAAATGTGAAGAGTGTCATCTTGTGTTGAATTAGGAAAAGTGTTACTCCATGGTAAATGAAGGTATTGTGTTGGGACACAAAATCTCCATCAAAGGTATAGAAGTTGATAGAGACAAGTTTGAGATCATTGAAAATCTCCCTCCACCTATCTTTGTAAAAGGTGTAAGGAGTTTCTTGGGACATGCAAGATTCTACAAATGGTTCATAGAGGACTTTTTAAAGATTGCACATCCCTTGTGAAAACTACTTGAGAAGAATGCTAAGTTCATATTTGATTATGCATGTCTAAAAGCATTTGAGGGGTTGAAGTACACGTTAATATCAGTGCTTATCATAGTTGCTCCAGATTGGACTCAGCCTTTCGAGATTATGTGTGATGCTAGTGGGGTAGACCTTGGTGTGATGTTGGCACAGTCCAAAGAGAAGATATTACATCCCATTTACTATGTCAGCAAAGCCTTTAATGCAACACAGAAAAATTACAGTCATTGAGCAGGAGTTACTTGCAGTGATCTTTGCGTTCGAGAAGTTTAGATCATATCTTTTGGGAACTAAAGTCATTGTGCATACTAATCATTCAGTGTTTCAGTATTTGATGGTGAAGAAGGATGCTAAACCAAGGTTGATTAGATGGGTACTTCTTCTCCAAGAGTTTGATTTTGAGGTGATTGACAGAAAGGGAATAGTGAATCAAGTTGCTAACCACCTATCCAGATTGATTACTCATTCCCAGATGAGAGTATTAGCAGTATCACATAATTTGATACCATGGTTCACAGATTATGCAAACTACTTAGTCAATGATGTTGTGCTACCAGATTTGACTTCTCACCAGCGTCGTAAGTTTATATCTGATGTGAAGAAGTTTTTCTATGATGAACCATATTTGTTTCATATCTATGCAGATAGGATTATTCATCGTTGTATGCCTAAGGTAGAGATGATGAGCATTTTAGAGGCTTGTCATTCGTCATTGGTCAGTGGTCATCATAGTGGTATAAGAAAAATACATAAGAACTTGCAGTGTGGCTACAACTGTCCACCCATTCACCAAAATGCCCATGACTATGATAAAGTGTGTGACAAGTGCCAGAGAGAAGGTGGAGTTTCCCAAAAGCATGAGCTACCACTTAACCCAATTATGGTGATTGAGTTATTTGATGTTTGGGGTATAGAATTTATGGGACGGTTTCTCAGTTCATATGGGAACAAGTATATTTTGGTTGTTGTGGACTACATTTCAAAATGGGTGGAAGGGGTGGCGCTTCCTAATAATGAAGGTAAAAGTGTTATGGTATTCCTGAAAAGAAGTATCTTCCCACGGTTTGGCATTCCTCAAGCGATCATCAGCGATGGAGGTTTTTAGTTTTATAATAGGTTGCTTAAGGCTCTTCTAGAGAAGTATGGGGTGAATCATAGTGCAACAATGCCTTACCATCCACAGACGAGTGGGCAAGTGGAGGTATCTAATAGGGAGATTAAATAGATTCTATCCGAGATAGTGAATGCAAATCAGATAGATTGGTCGCAAAGCCTAGATAATGCATTATAGGCATACCAGACTGCATTCAAGACCTATAGGTATATCTCCTTACCAACTTATTTTTCGTAAAACTTGTCATTTACCTATAGAGATTGAGCACAAGTCGATGTAGGTACTCAAGAAGTTAAAACTAGACAAGAATGATGTGACTACTTCAAGGTTGAGCCAACTCAACAAACTTGATGAGTTTCAGTTGAGGACATATGAGAGCTCAGTATTGTACAAGCAAAGGATGAAAATGCATCATGACTCTCACATTGAGCATTGTTAGTTCACACTAGGAGACTTGGTGTTATTGCTCAATTTAAGGCTGAGGTTTTTTCTTGAAAATCTCAAGTCCAAATGGTTGGGTCCCTAAAAGGTCACACATATTTTCAACCATGGGGCTGTTGAGTTAGAATACAAAGATGGCACGAGGTTCAAAGTCAATGGTCAGAGAGATAAACCATACTTTGGCAATGTTGATGAAATCAAGACAATGAAAGTATGGACTCTTGGTAAAGTCTGAGTAATCAAGTGGTCTAAGTCGTGTCGCGATAATAAATCAGACGCTACTTGGGAGGCAACCCAAGATACTTGTTGTAGTTATCATTTATTTGTGTTAGATTTTATTTTTGGACTCATAGGTAGTTAAAATTTTCAAGTTTTTGTTGTATTTTTAGACTCACTGACTGAAAAGGTATAGGATAACAAGTTATTTTGCTGAGAATGTGCGGGAACAGGGTGAAGACAGCAAACCCATTCCAAAAGTGAGAAAATTAGATTTTACGTGTCAGTATACGGATCGTAGTTTAAACCACGATTCATGGAATTGATTGTAGAACCAATTTCAAAAAGCATGATATTAGGAATTTCGAATCCACGAGCCAACTTTATAGTTTGTAGAAAAGACTATTGATCTTGAATGAGGTTCGTAGATTCTAGGTAAGTTTTTTTAAAATTAGCTAAGTGTTGGGGGCATCTACAGATGATGTGCAGCCAAAATGTAGCACTTTTGCTACTTAAAACTTAGAATTTTATGTGTTCTCAAAGTGATGTTAGTAGGTTTGATTGTATTTTGTGTTTGTTTTGCAGGATTTAAGTGTTGCCATGATTTTTGGACAAAGTGGGATGAAATAGCAGAATCTGAGGAACCACAGGACCCTTTACGGGTCGTGGAAAAGTTGATGAGCCATAGAAGGGGTCTTGCGTCAATTTCCAGTGAAGGGTAAATTTCTAAAGTAAACTCTATGAGGGAAGCATACGAGTCGTAGATTGATCCACGAGTCGTAGAGTATGTTCGTGCCCTGAGGATCAAAAAGTGGAAACGTTTTGAAAAATCATCAGATGAAACCACTTACGGGTCGTAGAATCACACATGGCCAGTGGAAAGGTCTCGTATAAGTAGTCTCCAAATTTTAGTTACAATCCATAAAACCCTGATGTACGGGTCGTAGAGTGAAGCACGAGTCGTGAACCCGTTCGTAGATGGTGCTGACACAGTTTTTCTATTCTGTTTTGGTTTTGAATTTTACAAATTATAAATAAGTTTTTAGGTTATTTTTCATAAAGTTTTCAGCAGTCACGAAGTTTGAACAAGGCTTTAGAGGATACACTTAGGATTTAACATATTTTGAGAAAAAAAAATTAAAGTGTGTTCTTTATTCAACCTTGTGATTCTAATTGAAGAGTTAGATTTCATATTCTTAATTCATTTGTGTAAGTGCTCAACTATGTTATTCTACTTCATAATTTCTACATTTAGACTGATCATGCATAGCTAAATCCACAACTAGGGTTATGGGAACCATGACAAACTAACAAGGTAAGATTAGATATTGTATAATTCTTGGAAGGTGTGTTAGGTTGTATTAATTAATTCTCTTCACTTTAACTATTTTTTAATGGAGGCCTGCGTTAGAACTTACCTAATATTACTTCCCAGATCAAGGAAGTAATGAATAGGAAAAAGGGTAATTAATAAGATTCGAATGAGATGTTCTCGTCTAATCAACCAAATCAGATCAATGAGAGGTTGTACTGGGATAAAAGTAAGAGTTAGTAATGTAACATCACAGAGATGGATCAAGTTCCGGGATGAAATTTACCTATTTGCTGGATCAAAGGTTTAGGCGAACCTAACTTTCTGTCCTACACCTACACACTGGAAAAAGTTGCATTTATCCGATAATACCAAGTTACGGATTCATGGGGAACACATCACCCTAGTTAGTTTTTATACTGATTTCTCATCACCTGCATTCATTTATTTTAGTTATTTTACTTTGCAAACCCCCCTTCTGAGAGATAAGTAGGTTAATCATTCCCGACTTACATTAAATTAATTCTTGAGTCTACCATATTGCCTGAGGGATCGACCCTAACCTCAGTTAGGTTAATTACTTGACAGTGACCGCTTTACCTCAAAAAGTAAGTTGGCTTAAGCAACATCAAGTATTTTGGCACCGTTATCGGGGAATACAGCTAGACCTGGTTAATTCAAGTAAGTTTAGGGGATTAATCCTTATTTTCCTAATTTTATGTTTTGTTGCTTTTTCTTTTATGTGCAGGAATAGTGTATGCACAACACCCGGAGTCGAGGAAATCCCTCAACTCCATTTGATCCATTGATCCCAAGAACACTAAGAAGACCCATTCCTCGTCCTCTTCCTCCCTCCTCTCAAAGACTAAAGAAAAAGTAGGAGAAAGGTAAGTTCAAAACACTCTCTCTCTATGTTGACGCAACTCTCTATAAACATCCCATTGAATGAGGCATTGGAGAAAATGTTTGGGTTCACAAATTTTATGAAGGATCTGGTTACAAAGAAGTGCACTATGAGTCAGGATCTCTCACAAGAGCTCTAACACTGCAGTGTGATTTCAACTAGGTCCTTGGTGCAGAAACGAGAAGACCCAGGAACATTCACCATTCCCTACACCATAGGTGATGTGAAGTTTGCAAGGGCATTGTGTGATCTAGATGCCAACATAAATTTGATGCTCCTTGTGATCTTCAAGAAACTTGGTCTGGAAGTCCCTACCCTGACGAGCATGAGACTATTGATGGTTGACCATACAGTGAAGAAGCCTGTGGGGATACAATATGATGCCTTGTCAAAGTGGACAAATTCATATTTCTCATAGAATTTGTGATCCTAGACTGCGAGGTTGACTTTTAAGTTCCATTCATCTTGGAAAGACTTTTCCTAGCCACTATACGAGCCCTAGCGGACATGGAATCTGGCTAACTCAAGTTCAAATTGAACGATGAAGAAGTTGTATTCAACATCTGTCAGTCAATGAAGAGGCCAGACGATCTAAAGATGGAAGTGTGTGCGATTAATAAAGTTTAAGTAATCAAGACATCTGCATCGTGCCGCGATAATAAATCAGGTGCTTCTTGGGAGGCAACCCAAATTATTTGATCTAATAGGGTAGTTTTATTGGATTTTTAAGTCGTAGATTGTTAGGTAGATTTTATTTTTCAGTAGTTTAGTTGTAATATGTTGACTTTAAAATAGTGACATATAGGGTAACAGTGTATTTATGTAGGTTCTGCAGGTGTAAGACCAAGCCAGTCGTTTTGGGTTGAAAAGGAGATTCTAAACTAATTATACGGGTTCTACTTCATTGTACAACTCGTATACCAGTTCGCAGAACTTTCTAGTAATAAAAATATTGTGCACTCTAGTCCACGAGCCAACTTTATGATCCATAGATTAAAATACAGGTTGTGAATGGGGCTCATAGACGCTAGGTAAAATTTTCATTCTATGACTAATTGTTGAAGATATTCTACAAAACCTTCTTACGAGTCGTGTTTCATTACACGACTCGAACAAGGGATCATAGATTATAGGTTTGAAATGAGGATCCCAGGCTCACATGAGACCACAATCCACGAGCCATAGAATATTCCACGGCTCATAATAGAGGTTTTGTGTGGCCAGGCCAGTCACTTTTAAACTCAACCCAGTAAGCTTATATACGGGGTCAAAATTAATTTGACCCCATTTCAACTCTTAATTTTCACCATAAACCCCAACTCCTCCTTCCCCACATTGGTTCGCCCCCAACTCTGGCAACCCCACTATTTTCTGGCGACCCACGACCTAGGGTTTTTCGGTTTTTCCTTTGCTCCCTTTTTCAATTTCAACCAAGTCTGCATCAGGTAAGCTTTCGGCCCCTAAAGCTCAAATTTATCAAGTGACATGTGAATCTTGGTTGATTGTTGATTTGGGGTAGGAAGTTTATACCATGTGCTTGGATTAGTTTAGTTCTAACTTCGATGGTCACTCATGAATTTGATTTGATTTCCTAGGTTAAAATTGAACTAGGTGACCAAAAAATGTTTAGTTAGACAATTTTATGTTTGAATGATGTGTATTCCATCGAAATGAATCGAATTGATTGAAAACATATCATATGGTTGCTTAAAATTGTTGATGATTGCTAAAATTTTCAAACTAGGATCGGACTGTTGGGATTGCATGCTAAATCACTATCAATAGGGTTATTTTAAATATGAAGCATATGAGGGGATGGGTATTGTGTTCTAAATCATGTGGTATGTGTGTGTACGTGTTGTTTTGATGTTGTTTTAATAAATGTAAAGTGGTTATTTGGAACTCGTGTGACAACTTAAAAATTTTGGAATCTGAAAGTATATCCCACGAGGGCTTTCTACGGGTCGTGGATTAATCTGTGAGCTGTAGTTGTCCCTCGACCCTCGTAGGGAATTTTAGAAACCAAAATATTTCTGGGATGTCATCAGACGAGACCTTCTATGAGTCATAGTTTGTTCCACGACTCGTAGATAGGTCCTGTAGAGTTCTGCCTGTTTGAAACCTAACTTGGAATCCCATCTATGACTCAGTCTATAACTCGTAGAGACTTCTATGAGTCGTACCTGACCTCATAGATACAATTCCAGTAACTCAAATTTTTGAACACTAAATCCATGAGAGCCCTTTACGGTTCGTAGATCACTCTATGGCTCATAAAAGGGCACTCGTAGACCCTTATTTCCCAGTCCTGTTCTAATTTTTGTTTTCAATTTTCAATGCATTAAACTAATAAGTGTGTTGACTGTGTGCTTTACAGGTACTATGGCTCCCCGATAGAGAAGGAATGAGATTAACGTCATGAGAGACTACATGTGGGATGAGCCTGCAGATTCATAGGCTCCTGAGATGAGTGGCTCAGTCGAGGATCTTGACGTCCAGTCTGATTCAGACGTCAAGCAATGATAGACTCAGGCCACCACCAAACAGGTCCAGTCCCATGTCATAGTGGTCCGACCTCCCCAGTCTGACGAGGGAGGTTAGTGGGCCAGTAATAATATTTAGATGACCTCTCCTGAGAGGGGTTCCGGTTCAGTATCCAAGGAGGGATCAAACTCTGTCTCTTCTTCAGCCCCTCTAGCACCAGCCTCACCAACAAACGCACGAGATAGCAAATGGTGCATGAAGGGCATGCAGGATATATTTGTGAAGGATATTCAGAGAAATGAGTGGGGTCGTCCTGCTCGTTCCATATTCGGGGAGCCATGAGTCATCACCACAGGACTCGACAATGTCCCCCGGCTTGAGGAACATCATTGCACGTTACAGGCTTCAATGGTTGGCAGATATTGTTGTAAGTGGACGGCGGGTGGACATCTCCGAGGAGACCATCCGTTAGATGCTTTTTGGACTCGAGTACACAACCCCAAAATCTACACCAAAGTTTGACAAGAGAGTGGGGAAAACTCGTTACTTGGATGTGATGAGGGAGCCAAACCGCAGAGCTAGTTGATGAGATGGGTCACTAACTATATCGCAAAAGAAAAGCCTAACCTTGTATGGATCACCACGTCAGCGAAGCTGATAGTAAGGAAATCCCTCAGCTTCCCCGCCAAGTTCTGGTAGGCGATAGTTTATACACAGATCCAACCGACTTTAGCAAATAACATTTTAACATCGGAACATATTGTATTGGTAGGTAGCATCTTGGTTGGATACGACATTGATTGGGTCGCTATAATTTCAGAGCAAATTCACGAGGCATCCCTAAAGAGCTCTACAACTATCCCTTTCCCCTGCCTTATCTACCGATTATGTCTAGCAACGGGGGTAGATATCCTTCACCACGTGGACGTGAAGGTAGAGTTTCAGAGGACATTACATTTCAGCCTAATCAAACCTGATGATAATCTAGCTGCACTCCGACGGGAACCGCGACCACCACTATTTATGCCTCAAATGGTCACCCCAAGCCACTACCTGAGCCTTCCACCACTGTTGTTGCTGCATCGACCACCGAGGGACCCTCACAGGCTAAAATAGATGTGAAGAAGGGGTCCACTATTGATACTCCTACCCCAGCGGCCACAATACCTACTCCATCACCCGCAAACATAACGTTCATGTTTGTGGTATCATTTCAGGCCCTGGCACAGTGATAGGTCTGCACTGAGTCACAGATGGTTTAGTTGTTGCAGTAGTTGAGGCCTTGGGTCCGCTAAGTTATTTATGAGGCTGAGAGTTGTATCAGGTATACACGATTTTTGCTATCCAAGAGAGACTCACTCCAGTGGATGCCCGCATAGTTGCTTTCGAGAGGCGGGTCTAGCAAAGCCTCAGCATAGCGAGGCCCATAAATTTGACAGCCCTCTAAACAGAGCTTCAACAGCTCTAAGCCCAAATGAGTGTAGCACTGGATGGCTCAGTTGATATCCCATCGGCTGTGTCAGTTGAGACAGTGGTCAATTTGTTTGCTCTAGAGGATCCACCACTACCTTTCCTTGGGAAGAGTCCCCGCACAATGATGTTGATGTTGTGCATTTTGAGACGAGGCTGACAGAGGAGCAAGAGCTAGAGTTGGCCCATGTGAGATCGAGGTCAGATGAGGAGTTGCGGCTAGCTTATGAGCTTGAGAGAGCGAGGGGTTTTGTACCCTCAGGACACGCTCTTACAGGCAAAGAGTCCACCAAGCATGTGGAGGGTGGACAATTGTAAACTGAGTGAGGCGCTTCGATGCCCAGGTATGTTCTTTTGACCCAATTCATTATTTTTGATATTTTATGCGTATTGGGGACAATGCACAATTTTTTCAATAAGGTGTGGGTAGTTATAGGACTCAACGAAGTCTGAGTAGCCTTGGCTTATAACTATCCTAATTTTTTATTTAAAGAGTTTTATTGCATGTGTTCTTTTTTCCTTTGGATACTTATTTTTTTATTGAACTGACATGTTTAGGTAGTATTAGTAACATACAATACTTATATCCATGGCATAGTAGTGTTCTGTTGAAAATTGATACCCACCAAATTTTGTGATTAGTTAGTTTTGATAGCAACCTTGGATGATTAGTTGTTTGATAGTGCTTATTCTGATAAGTTAGGATAAATTGTGATAAAAAATATACTGATAGTCTGTATTTACATATAAGCAGTGTCATGTGTGAGTGAGCTTAGTTGCATGATTCAGTATTGTGTTTAAATTCAGAACTTGCCCTTTTACTCTGACTTATACTATAAATTAGTGGGTTAGAAAAAGATCTTAGACCGTTGTTCTTAATAAGTCCACTTAGCTTGAAATAACCAATCAAGTGTGTTATGTATCCCTTGATCCCTGTGTTTGTGCGTAAAATTGACCTCTTAATTTGTAAATGCCCAAGTAACCCTTCCTTGATAAACGATAAGTCCAAAAATTGGCCCTGGTCCTTCTTTGAGCATTGTGCGGCTCGACTGACGCCAAAAGTAGCCCTGGTTCCGAGGATGGATAATGTGCACCTCTACTCAAATCAAAAGCCTAAGTTAAGGGTAGCTAGTGTGAGGAAAATCATAAAATGAGTGGGAAACTAGCGATACAAAAAAGGAAAAGACAATATTTGAAAAGGGTGCAAGAAAAAAAAAGAGAGAGAAGTGCCTAGTCAGTGTGCTAGATAGAAAAATATCATGAAAAATAAAGGCACTATGCAACTTTAAGTCTAAAGTACCCTAAAAGATTCAGAATTGGAGAAAAAGAGGGAATAAAAGAAAATATGGGTTGGTAGGGCAAAACTGTAGAAACATACAGTGTCAAGGAGGGTCATTAGTGATTATGTCTCTAAAGCATCATACCAAAGCCCCCTGAGCCTACGGTATAAGCCTAGAAAGTCCTAAAGTGATACTAGTCCAAGTGGTCGCAGGTGTCAATCGTGAGTATATAGGCAAGCCTATGGTATTGGTCACAATATTTGAATGTCGTTTGTGAGAGTGAGTGTTGTAGTATCGTCCCAAGTACTATATTTGAAATTATCATTTTGAGTAAGGAATGAAACTTTTTTTTATGAGGGCACTTGCATTGCATTATTGATATCTGACTAAGCTAGTGAGTGTTGTTTGTTTATGGTTGCATAGCTTATCATAGTTGCACTGTTGGATGTATTGGTCTGCATTGGTTTGTTGGATAACTATAGGTTAGGTTGATTACTTGACAGCGATCGTTTTATCTCAAAAAGAAGGTGTGACTTAAGCGACATTAACAGACACAACCTATGGGCCTTCAAACATTCCACAGCTTATGGTAGCATTCGTAGAGGCCAATATTTGAAAAGTTATCTTTTGAAACCACAAAATCAAGAATCATAGGCCATAAAATAATCCACGGCCCATAATCGGTATTTTGTGAAATTAAAATGCCACTTTACTCAATCCGGTAAAAAAGATTAAAAGAGGAGTAAATTACATTTATCCCTCATTTTCTCAAAAATTAAAAAAAATCCCAAAACCCTACCTTTTCTTCATCTTCTCCGATGAACCCTGTACCCATACCATTGTTTTTGGCCAAATCTCCGGTTACTCTTCCATTGTTCCGGCGACCCTAAGGCATCCTCCTCTTTAGTTTCATTGGTGTTTTGGTCACTAACTCGTATTTCCGGTATGGATTATTCATTTAAACTTCTCACTTTTTGAGTTTGAATTATTGGCTTGTGAATCTAGTGAAGTTGAAATTGTTAATTTTCTTGCCCGAGGAAGAATGATATCAAAATTCAATTGCATAGATTGCCCCTTTATTGTTTGATTGACTTTTGGGGACATTGAAATTGTGTTTGAATGTTTACTCATACCTAACTGATAAGTAAGAATGTGAATAGCATTGAACAATATTGCAAATTCATGTTGTTGTGTTGGTGATATGTGTATAAATAGGATGAGCAATGGAATAATATTGTGGTGTAATGATGGCGAATGGTATATTTGAATTTGTATAGATATTATGCATTGTGTTGGCCATTTGTCTTGCTTTGATTGGTTAGTGGGGTATTTGTTTTTACGGACTTTGAATGAATTGATACATGTGGGGTAGGATAGTAATTTAATATAGATTGGGTTTGGAATGAAAAATATTTTTAGGATATGTGTGGATAATTTTGGACTGTGTTTTGCCTGTCAGTGGACTTTCATTTGGTTTGATTTTGTACCCCGTGTTGTTGTTGATTAGTCCATATACTTATATAGTTTTTTATATTTTTCATTGACTGAGCCATCAGCTGAATTTTGATATTGTAATTCACGTGTTGAAAATGAGTTTTGATTTTGGATTTTTGAATGTTGTATACTCAAATTTACGGGGGTCTTTTACGACCCGTGGTTTCAATCACGTACCGTAATTGTCCCTCATAAAATGGGTTCAATATCTTGGAAATTTTAAACTTAATAGGACAAACCTATTTCTAAGTCATAGTTCCAACTATGACCCGTAAATAGTGTCCGTAGTGTTCAATACCTGTTATATATTCTTCTAAGTCTGCAACCACGACCTAGTCTACGACTCGTGGTTCAAACTATGAGTTGTGATTGAGTCTGTAGTTACATTTCTATTAGCTTAATTTACTGTTACCTAATTTCCACGAAGGCATTCTACTACCCATAGTTCACTCTACGACCCATAGATGAGCCTTTGTAGTCCCTTTTGTGTTTAGTTCTAATAAAATTTTTGTTTTTCTTTTTCACTTCCTTGGACTCATGTGTGATTATATTATTGTGTTTGCAGATATCATGGGTCCTCGACCACAACAAGATGAGATTTAGACCTTACGTGATAAACTTCGTGATGAGCCGATGGAGTTAGAGACTAGTAGCTCGATAGAGTAGCTTGATAGAGGAGCTCGATGTCCATCCAGATGAGGGTATTAAACCATGATTCACTCAAGCGATATCTTTCAAATAGTACCAGACTAGCCACCAGCCACTACACCAAAACCTCCCAGTTTGAGAAGGGAGGCTCCGGTAGGAGCAGTTCTATTAAGATGACTAGATCAGAAAAGGGGTCCCAATATGGTTCCCCTGATCGATATATCTTGGGATTAGAGGAAGAGTTAGGTTCAGAGTCCAAGGATTTGGGCAAGTCCATTACAGTGCCTATATATGTAGTTGATCAACCGAGTGGCAGGTGCATCAAGGACATGGCTGGCATATGTTATGAGGACTTTCGCCAGGATTACAAAGGGTGGAACACCCAAACTATATTTGAAAAGCCCCGAATTCTGACATCTGGCTTCGATAGCATACCAATCCTCAGAGATACTATATCCAGATATAGGCTGGAGTGGCTTGTACTACCATCAGGGAAGTACTCCCCGACATTGGTTTGGGAGTTTTATGCCTCTTATACTACCATAGTGATAGAGGTTATGCCAAAAAAAATACGAAGACTATTACTCAGCCTAGACTGACCCAGACATTGGTACGTGGTGTTCCAATTGATTTATAAGAGACCACCGTCCAAAGATTTCTATTCTATCTCGACTACTAGGCCCCCGTTACTATAACAAAATTTGTCTATAGATTGGGGCAGGCACGATATCACACTGTTACTAGAGATATGAACCAAAAGGACGCTTTACTAAGATGGGATTCCAACTATATTGTTGAGTGAGGCACGGATGTCGACTGAGTATCCGACCCCATGCCTATTGTTAAAGCCTTGCTCAAGTTGTTGGAAATTTTTTGTTGGATGTGGTTAGCACATGGATCTAGCTGACACACGTAAATAATACTTTTATGCTAGACCGCACAATACTTATTTCCAGTATCATAGGCTACAATAATTTTGCTCACTACATACTAGAGGAGATACGCGAGCGAGCTTTGAGTAGGTCGACATCCATTCCATTCCCATGTTTGGTCCACAAGTTATATATAAAGGTAGGGACAAAGATTATCCCCAATGTTGACTTGATGGTTGATGGCCAGTGGACCCAGGATCTCGTCCTAACAAAGGCCGATGAGAATCCAGTTGCACCAAAGTGAGCACCACACTCCATAGGCCGGTTACCTGAGATGTTTACCGAGCTTCCGCATTCTGAGGCTGCCACCGCCACTGCTGATGATTATGATGAGTCTAAGAGGTTTTTGCAGAGTGATGTTGAGATAGAGACAGGGCCCACTTCTACTCCCTCCACTGTGTTAGAGGTCATGCCCATACATCCTCAGCCTGTGGGTATAGTGTATATATCTGTCGAGTCTATTCAAGCCCTGGAACAACGTTAGGCCCAAACTGAGTTTTATTTGGCTCAGTTACTATAGCATATCAGGCTTTGGGTTCGCAAGGCCATTTTTTAATCCAAGGAGCGCATGCAAGAGCACTATACAACCATACTTGAGTAGAGATTGTACTTCTACATGGCCGTGTGGATGTATTGAGAGGCGTATGGAGGATCGCCTTAGTTTGACTTAGACTCCAGATATAACTACTATTTGGATGGAGATCTAGAAGCTCTGTGAGGATATAAGAGAAGTAGCTCCAGTACTATTGATAATTCCCATGCCTATTATCACTATATCGGTGCTGGATCTATTTGCAGACGAGCCTACGGCTCCCAGCTCAAGGATAAGGCAACGTATGAGAGATGATAATGCTTAGGCTGTCAGGCGACATGCTTAGAGGCTCGAGCGACAACAGTTGGAGGCTGCTAGTCAGGACTATATAATATATAAGGTAATGCGGTATGCATGAGAGTAGGAGATTGCATTGGGTACTGGACCCTAAAGACAGGACTCCGCGATAGAGGAGACCACCTAGGAGGTTGAGGGTAGTGCATCACAGGTCGACACCAATGCTTAGGTTTCCAAGTATGTTCTTTTTAACCCCTATTAGTTTTTGGAATTATTTTGTTGCATTGAGGGCAATGAAAAGATTTTTTGATAAGGTGTAGATAGTTATAGGCCTCGATAAAGTCTGAGTAACCAAGGCCTATATCTACTCTGATTTTTGAGTCTGCGAGGTTTTCTTGCATGTGTTCTTTACCTAAGGACATTTATTTTCTATTGAACTAGCGTGTTTAGGATGTATAAGTAGTATTAGTAGCATATTGTACTCATATCACTGGTATATATTGATTTATACTAAAAAATTATACCCCTCTATTTTTTAAAATTGATGATGTGTTGATGGGTTTTTTTATAGCAACCATGTCAAATCAGTAAATGATAGTGTTTGTTCAAATAAGATAGGGCTAAAATATGATAAAAAGTATGATCTGAGAGTTTACATTGATGATGTATTCAGTTCCAAGCATTTGTGTGTTTTATTATATGATTCATATACTGTGTTTCAATCCAAAACTTGTCTTGTTACTCTGATTGAGACTGTAGATTAATCGATTAGGAAAGAATCATAGGTCTTTGTTTATAATAGTCCACTTAACTTAAAATAACCGACCAAATACAGTGTGTATCCCTTGATCCTAACGTTTGAGCCATACCTGTACCTTTTCTTTGTAAAGACCTAAGTCACCAAACCATTTTTTCTGTATAAATCTTGAATTTGGTCCTGGTCCCTCTTTGAATATTGTGCACCTACACTCAGGCTAAAAGCCTAAGTTGAGGGTGGCTACAAATAGTGGTCCTAGTTCACAGGTTGGATATTGTGCACCTCAACCCAGGCCAAAAGCCTAAGTTGAGGGCTGCAACTGCAAAAAAATCACAACAAGACAGCGAGGGAAGCATAGGAGTACAATAAAAAAAAGGGAAAATGCAAAATAGGTGTGAGAAGAGTGAATAAATGCCAAAAATAGAATTGAAAAGAAAAAAGAACTGAGAAAAATAAAAGGCAATGAGCTTGAAAAATAGAATGAGACACAAAATAGAATTGAAAAGAAAAAAGAACTAAGAAAAATAAAAGACAATGAGCTGGAAAAATAGAATGAGTACACCCGAAAATGTTCGAACTAGGAAAAAGGGAACAAGAAGTGTTAAAATGTCAGTATAGTAAGAAAGTTGTATAGTAATCCAAATATATCATACAAAGCCCCCTGAGCCTACGTTTCAAGCTAAGAAAGTTGTATAGTAATCCAATTCCAATTAGTCGAACGTCATGGTCATGAATATACAAGAAAGCCTATGGTATTGTACAAAGTATTTGAATATCTATTAGGAGCATAAGCGTATTTGTTCAGTTCCAAGCAATGAATAGAAATACATCAGTTTGAGTGAAATAAAGGACTTCTTTTTGTGAGGGCATTTGAGTTACATTGCTAACTATGGACTATCTCGATAATTATTGCTTATATACATTACTTTCTCTGTCAAAGTTACTCTGTCATGTAGTGATCCACGTGAGTTTGTTTGATAATTGTCTTGTATATGCACTGATAGTTCAAAAGGGTATCTGTGATTGACTGAGATGATGTATGCCATGAGATTAATGTCTATGTGCCTGTTGTACTGTTTATAGTAGATTGAGTTCGTCGCTTGAGGACAAGCAATAATTTTAAGTTGAGGGTGTTGATGTGCTGCTAAAATATGGAACTTTTAATGTTTTACACTTGGAATTTTGTGTGTTTTTAAGTGATGTTAGTAGATTTGATGTGTTTTTATGTTGGTTTTGCTAGATTACATGATTCAGGAGGTTTTTGTAAAAATTGTAGATTTTTAAAAGTTTTGACGATGTATGAGATAACCTGCGGTCCATCGTTTGATCCACTAGCCATAAGTGGGTATTCGTGGTCCTGATCCAGTGATAGGCATATTTTCTGAAGTTGGAATTACGATTAACAGGACGGGTCACGGTTCAGTTCATGACCGGTAGAATTGTTCGTGATAGAAAGACCCATGATTTTGACAGTTTCTGAAAGTTAACAGGATGGAGGAGTATATGGCCCATAGTCCAATCTACGATCCGTAGGAAGCATCTCATACATGAAAGGCAATTTTTGAAGGAAACAGTCTACAAAACCCTCCCACGAGTCGTAAATAGAATCACGATCCATAAATTGGCATGTGGAAGGTCCTGAATCTGATTTTCCTAATTAGTTTAGGATTTAGTTTTCTTTTATTATAAATAGGGGTTTTAGGTGTTCTTAGATGTATAGAACTTTAGAATACACATTATTACCTTCTTTGGAGTTGTTCTTAAATACGTGGAGTTGATACATTTTGTGCTTAGCTTTGGATCTTGAGCTTGTAATTTACGTGGAGATTTTAGATTTTACGTTCTTCAATTCTTTGTTGTAAGTGTTTAATTATGCAAATATAAAATATAATTTCTTCATCTACAACGAACATCAATAGCTAAATCCACAACTAGGGTTGTGGAAACCACGAAGAACTCTCAAAATAAAAACCAAATAACTTGTAATCCTTGGAAAGTGTGTATGCATGTATTATTTGCATCTTCATTTTGAATGGTTTTTAATGGTAGCCAATTTTAGAACTTGCCTTATTCTTACTCGTCAGCCCAAGGGGGTAATGAATGGAAAAAGGATAAATAATAGGATTCGACGTAAGAACACTCATCTAATCAACCTGAACAGTCCAAGGGATGGTTGTACGAGGACTAGGGTAAGAGTTAGTAATGCGACACCCATAGACGACCCAAGTTGCATGGTGAAATTTTCCTAGTTGTCTGCTCAAGGAATTAAGTGAGCATAACTTACCAATTCTTCACACTACACGCTAGAAAAGGTTACAATTATTAGGTTATACTGCGTTAGAAATTCATTGGGAACGCAATACCCTAGTTATTTCTCTCACTAAATCAGTAATACTCGCATTGAATATTGTTCATAGTTCAGGTTTGAATAATTACTTTTTACACCAAAACTCCCTTTCTGAAAGTGAGTAGATTAATTAATCTAAATTGCTTTAATTACTGCAAGTCTAGACCATATTTCTCGTGGAATCGACCCTAACCATCGTTAGGTTCTATATTTGAACAACGAATGCTTATATCTTAATTGGGAGGTGTAATTTGGATGTGATCATGCAACAACTGCGAAAGCAGCCCTGGGTAACTAAAGCAGAACCTGTGTGTTTTTTAGGTGTCACAAAAGCGGACTCTAAGTTGCTTTAGCGAAATCAAAGGGGGTCTTTTGGGTATCATTTCATGGTTTCTTCTCCATTTTCCATTTTTAAGTTTTAAAAACTCTTGGGTGACAATTTTCAAGAGGGGTTTCACGATAAAATCATTGGGTAAGTGATTTTGACTTACAATTTTCATTTTTTATTAATTATTTCATGGTTTTGAACTTCAAATTTTATGAATTCTTTAATGAACATAAATTTTTGATATATTGTTGATTATGAGCTTATTTTAATTTTATTTTGAAATGATTTTCACCATTGAATTTCAAATGCTTTAAATAATATACTTATGTATTGATTTCTAAATTTATCCCTACCTTCTCAAAATTGATATTTTAGATTATTTTTAATTCGGTCTTTAAAAATAATAAATTAGGCGTTAATATTCTTGTATTCTTATTGTGATTTCATATTGAAATAGGCTTTATTGATTTAAAGATCCATAAAAAAGGGAAGGCTCATGTTTTGGAGTAGTTTCTTGGTTAAGTTGAGACAAGTAAATATCTAAACCTTAGTTGAGTATGTAGAACTTTGTATTTCTTTATTATGTATGTTAAGAGTAATGAAGATTTGTCTATGGGGTGAATTGTTCAATTTATTGATCTAACAAGATAAGAAGGGGCAATAAAAAGGTAATTTGATGATGTATATCTATGTATTTTTAAAGTGAATGACATGATTGATGATATTGACTCAATAATGGAAGATTTATCGTGATTATGTGAATTGAGTTGCTTATTACTATGGGCATCATCATACTCTCATGAAGCATTAATTCTAGAATACTGATATGAGATTCACATCTACATAGATGCTAAAGAAAAAATAGTTTCAGTGAGTTATATTGATGCCAAAGAAAAATAATTTTGGAGAATTACATTGATGCCGAAGGAAAATGATTTTGATGAATTACATTGATGTCAAAAAAAATAATTTCGGTAGATACTGTCATCCATGGGTTTTGATCTGAGTCTCGGTGTTGCGTATCGTAGGAAAGACATGTATCACTTTATTTGATATTTCACTGCATCATTTCACACTTTATCTATTTGTTGTGGATTGTAAATACCTCTTTTAAATAACTTTACTAATCAATGAACCTGATATTTGATAATACATCTTATTAGTGAATTACAATTGAACTACATGTTAAATGAAGTATGAACTACTAGGTTGGGCTTATTTACTTGTAGGTTGTAGTTGTGGAGGTCCAATTAGTGTGGTAGGAGTACTTGTATTCTTTATTACTTTACTTGATATTTAGTAATTTACTTGTTGATTACCGTGTTGTTAGGTACTTACTCCTTGCTTTTGCACTTGTGTAGGCTGCGAGTTCAGATTTCTTTTATAGCCTTTTTTCCATTCTCAGCCCGAGCTTTCTTTAGAGACTAGAGGTAGTTGTTTGTCACCTCACCAATCTCTCATGTCCCTTTTATTATCTTTTGTTACACTTGAGAAACAAAGACATTAAGACTTGTATTTCATTCTAATTTGATGTAAAATTTAGAGGCTTGTACACATGACACTAGTTCTTCAAGGTGTTTTACAGTTGTAACTTACTTTCCACTTATTTAATTTATTTAAGTTATTATTTTTGCTTTGTTTCTACTTTCGCTTATGTAATTGATGTCGTTGGCTGCCTTGTCTTGATGAATTAAGGCAAGTGTCATCATACCCAAGTCTGAATTGTGACAAAATGATATCAGAGCCCCAGATTCATAGGTTTCACATGTGTATAAGTCAAGTTTAGTAGAGTTTCAAAGATCGACGTGGAGACGTTCATTTGTTTTAATCTTCGAAAGGGTATGAAGACTGTTAGAAGAATTTTCTTTTATTCTTCCAATTCTTATTGTATGTGGTTACTTGTGTTAGTGTTGAGTTGTCGAGTATTCTTTTGGAAGATGGTTAGGATAAGGGCTTCCGTTATTGGTAAAGGAGGGAAGGCAATCTCCCAGGCAACAAGGGAAGGCAGTCTCTAAGGCAACTGTTAAGACCCTAGACAGGGATAGAGGTATAGGCTGAACCAGGGGCTAAGGTTGAGTTCATAGTGTGGCACCAGTAAGAGGCCATGGTACAGATATTTCCCTTGAGGCAGAGGCTTATGCTAGAGTGAATTAGGTCACTTTAGAGTATGCAGTTATACCTTTGATTTAGGATACCTTATTGAGAGTGTTAAGTGTACTTGAGAGTTTTCTTTAGAGTGACAGTGTGTCAGGCACACCAATAAGAATCAAACGAAGGTGGGGTCTCAAAATCCAGAATATCATTAGGCTCCAGTTGTTTATGGTCCGATAAGGCAACCACTATTATGTGTTAGAGTTGAGAGTGATCCTGCACCAACAATTGAGGTTCACGGGGGTGCCTTGGTTGTGTTGACTAAGGATGAGCAGTGCAAACATAAGAGATTTAAGAAGATAGACCTATCTTCCTTTTAGGGGGAAGAAAAAGGATGCACTGAGTTCCTTATTGCTTGTAGAGAGTTGTTTGGTGAGTTGAGTCACATGAGGTTCATTATGTTATTCTTTATCTTCATAGACCAGTGAGAGAGTAGTGGAGGTTTATTTTGGATCCTTGCTCATTGAGTCACTCCAGTGTCTTGGAAGATGTTTTCCAATACTTTCTATGATCATTTTATCCCTTGAAGCATAAGGGAGGTGAGTCTCTTGAGATTTGAGTGTTTAAGAAGAATAGTTTATTGGTTACAAATTATGAGGCCTATCTTATCAATTGTCTAGAGAGGCTACAACTATCATTTTGGATGAGACAGAAAGGGTTCACAAATTTGTGAGGAGATTGACCTACTCTATTTGATAGGCAACATTTAAGGCATCCAAAAAGAGTGTTTCTTTTCAATCTATTGTGGATACCATCAAGAGAGAAGAGTTCAAGGACCTCAAGAGGGCCCATGCATTGGGAAAATTTTCTGGTACCTCATCTAGATATAAAGGCTTCTATAGAGAGAGTGGCTCATTCTAGCATTGAGGAGCAATTCATACATTTTTACCAGTATCTAAGGGTGGTCAGGTAGTTCATGAGTTATATGGTATTGGGCAGGGTTTATTTGGGTCATAACCAAGGCCTGTGGGCTGGGGTAATTATAGCAGTATATTCGATCCTATACAACAACTCTTCACTCTGAGATATTGTTATGAGTGTGGAGACATTGTCACTTGATTTAAGAATGCCCTATGTAGACTCATTCACATCCCTAACATATGTACTCCACTTTTGCTAGAGCGTCAACACCTAATACCAGGGGTCATGGGAGAGCTCAAGTTAGTAAAGGTGTTCGTACTTTGGGTAGAGGTGCAGGTGATGCTCTGGTTCAGCAAAAAGGTAGATGTTTTGTTCAAACATGTGGAGGCCAATGGGCTCAGTGTTATGCTTGATTTGGAGAGGCATGAGGTAGAAGTTTTTGATGTAGTTATCATATGTTACGTCCCAGTCTGTCATCGATTTGCGTCTGTATTATTTGACCAAATGTCTACATACTTCTATATATCTATTTTGTATCTCAATTTGATTTGATATGTGATTATATGTCGATGCCTATTTATATTTCAATGTTAGTTGGTGAGATCTTAGTGGTGGATCAAGTGCATCGATTTTATCTTGTTTCTTTCGGGAGGTATTATATTTGAATAGACATGATCTTATTAGAGATGATAGATTTTAATATTAATTTGGATATGGATTTTCTCTATCCTTATCGTGTTATTCTTGATTGTTATACTAAGACTGTGACCTTAGCAATACTTGGTATACCAAGAATTGAGTGGAAGGGTACTAGTGTTTCTTATTCTAGTAAGGCCATTTTCTTTCTCCGTGCTCAGAGATTGATGATAGAGGGTATTTGTCTTACTTGACTTTCATCGAGGATATTAGCGTTGAGCCACCTCCCATGGAGTCCATTCTCATGGCTCAGGAGTTGGACACTAAGCCTATTTCTATCTTTTTGTATCATATAACTCTGGCTAAGTTGAAGGAGCAACTTCAAAACTTATTGCAGTAAGGAATTTATTCTCCCTAATGTGTCAACTTAGGGTGCTTCAATATTATTTATGATAAAAAGGGATAGATCTATGAGTACATGTATCGATTATAAATAGTTAAAAAGGTGACTATTAAGAACAAGCATCCATCATCCCACATTAGTGATTTATTTGATAAGCTTTAGAGAGTGGCGTTGTTCTCTAAAATTGACTTAAGATTCAATTATCATCAGCTAAGAATTAGAACATAAGATATTCTTAAGATGGATTTTTGGGCTCGTTATGACCACAATGATTTCTTAATTATGTATTTGTTGGGTCTAAGTAAAGTGTGAATTGGAAAAATGGAGAAAGAAAGACAAAGGAAAAAATGTGGGGGAAACCAATGAAGGGAGATGAAGAGTTATTTAAGGAAAATGAATAGTCATCTCTCCCTCATTGGAAAAATAGAGGAAAAGTAGAATCTTTATATTAGGAAACACTTTCTCTAACTCTTAAAAAGTCAAGTAAAGGGGACCCCCTCGCGCCGTCGTCGTCGTCGCTCGCTCGGCTTTGGCTTTGGCAAATAATGTGATTGATTGATATATTTTTTGATTCCTTTTCCTGATAATTGTGAATTGTTTATCAATTTAAGAATTATTTATTAATTAATTATTTTATTAAGTAAAAGATTTGTCACAACAGACAATTCATTTCCAAGAGACACCATGCCTGTTCAGAACAGATGTGTCTGTTTGAACAGGCACCTTCGCACCCAATTCTCCCTATAAATGGAGGTTCATTCTGTGGTTTTCAGATATCAAAATTTTCTCTTCTTCTGCATATTTCTTCTTACAAAATTCGAGTCTGTGTGAAGCCATTTCTGGTATTGAGTTCGTTGATAATTACAGAGTTTGAGGTACTGCTATTCTGTAATTGTAAATCTGTTTTATCCTGGGAGGAAGTAATCCACAAACCTCGGGTACAGTGAGGGGATTAAATTCCTTAAGGACACACAGTGAATTCTGTGGACTCAGATTATTAAAAGTTTTGTATTCTGTCTTTCCATTTCAAAGTTCTATACGGGGATAACAGTATTTTGATTTAATCAATACCCCCGTGACATTTATAGAATTGATGAATGGGGCATATCATTCATATTTGAACTCATTCGTGACTATATTCATCGATTATATCTTGGTGTATTCTAAGACTGAGGCTGATTAAGTTTATACATGAGGATAGTGCTTTAGTGATTAATGGAAGAGAACTTATATGCAAAATTCACCAAGTGTGAGTTTTGTATTGATTCAGTGGCATTCATAGGACATGTGGTATCCAAAAAAGGTATTAGGATGGATCCAATCAAGATTGAGACAGTTCGAGGATGGACAAGGGCTATTTCTGCTATCAAAGTTTACAGTTTTATGAGGTTAGCCAGATATTATCAGAGGTTTATTTAGAATTTCTCTTCCATTGCTTTCCCACTAACTAGATTGACTTAGAAGAATGCAGGTTTCTATTGGTGTAACGAGTGTGAGGTGAAATTTTAAAACCTTAAGACCTCGTTGACTTAAGCTTATGTTTTGACTCTAGCCGAGAAGGATGTATGTTTCTCTATATATTGTGATGCATTCAAAGTTGGGTTAAATGTAGAGTTAAAGTAAAAAGAGAAAGTGATTGTCTATAAAATCTTCAGGTAGTTTAAGGCTCATGACAAAAACTATCTTACTCATGACTTATAGTTAGCGATACTGGTATTTGTATTTAAAGTTGTGGTGTCACTACTTGTATGGGGTGCATTATGAGGTCTTTATCAAACATTGGAGTCTTTAGTATATCTTTAGTAAAAGGGATCTGAATTTGAGGCAATAGAAATGGATTGAGTAGTTGAAAAACTATAACATGACTATCTTGTATCATCCGGGCAAGATCAATATAATGTCGAATGCCTTGAGTAGGAAGTCCTCTACTATAGAGAGTTTTCATCTTTATTCGAGTTAAGGAGAGACTATTGGTTAGATATATTTAGAATCTAGCTAACAACCTAGTTCGGTTGAAAATTTCAAAGAATGGTAGTGTACTTCCTTTGTGGAGGCACATCTTTTCTTGGTTAAACAAACTCGGGAAAGACAGTTTCAGAATGAGAAGTTATGCATCATTGGGTACAAAGTTTTAACGGGAGAAGCTAAGGAAGTAGTACTAGACTTGAAAGGCGTATTGAAGATTAGAGGTAGGATTTATGTGCCTAAGGTGGGGGATTTGACTAGGTTGATCATAAAGGAAGCTCATTATTTGAGGTATTCTATTTATCAGAGAGCGACTAAGATGTATCATGATTTGAGTTAGCATTACTGGTGGTGTGGTTTGAAGAGGAATATTGTGGAGTTTGTGGATAGGTGTTGGACTTGTCAACAGGTTAAGTGTGAGCATCAACAACCTGGTGGTGTATCTCAGAGAACGCTCATTACTATTTGAAAAAAGGAGTGTATTATCATGAATTTCATTATGGGTTTTTCCACTACCATAGGTGGTTATGATTCCATTTGGATGGTTGTTGATAGATTAACCAAGTGCACTTATTTCATTCCATTTAAGGTGAAGTACACAGTCAAAAAGTTGGCTCAGCTCTACATTAGCTAGATAATTTGATTGCATAGGTACATATTTCTATTATTTCTGGCTGGGGTTCACTTTCTAGTTCACATTTTTGGTGGGCTTTGCAGTACGGTTTAGGCACTTAGTTGGATTTGAGTTTCACTTTTCATTCTCAGATGGATGGTCAGTCAGAGCAAATCATTCAGATATTGGAGGTCATGCTTTGGACATGGGTAATTGATTTTGGTGCTCAATAACATTTGACTTTAGCAAAGTTTAACTACAACAATAGCTATCATTTCAGTTTCTAGATGATTTTATTTGAGGCGTTGTATGATAGAAGGTGTAGATCTTCAATTGATTGATTTGACGTTGTCGAGGTAGACACGTTGAATATTTATTTGCTTAGAGATTCTTAGAGCAGATCTATTTAATTCAGAGTTGGTTGTTGACAACCCAGAGTCGACAAAAAAATCATGTTGATAGAAGTGTCCAAGCCTTGGAAATTATGAAAGGTGACCATGTATGACTTAGGATATCACCCATGATGAGGTTTGAGAAGAAGAGCAAACTTAGCCTTAGGTTTATTGGTCCTTTTGAGATCTTGAACTAGATTGAAAAAGTGGTCTATGAGTTGATCTTGCCACCTAGTTGATCAGTTATGCACTCAATTTTTCATATGTCATGCTTCAAAAGTATGTACCTTATGAGTCTTATGTGATTTCATATGATTAAGTGGAGTTGGCTTCAGACTTATCATTTGAGGAGAAGCCTATAACTATTTTGATTAGGCAGATTCGAAAGTTAAGGACAAAGGAGATTGCATATATACACACATACTAATCAAAGATATTACTAAAAAAAATTAGAAAAAAGTGACCTCCAATTAGATTTGGAAAAATCAACCTCTGAAGATCAATTATTTTAATTCATTTTTTAAAATAAAAAACCGACCGTAGGAGTTTGATTTTCTAGACAAAAGAAAT